>JBBPBX010013448.1:25931-52378 GCA_038048925.1 Garcialebias charrua
GACATGCGACTGCTGGTGGATTCGAATCCCCAACTCTTGCATTGGAGGATGATTGCTCTAGCTAACCACTCAGCCACAGCCACCCCACAGACTTTTTAACAGGGATGGAGCTACACTTTCTTGCAAGGGGTGGCACAGGGGTGACCATGGTGTATTTTAGGAGAGCAAATACAAATAAAGATTACTTTACCTACTCTGTTTACTCCACCTTGTTACTTAAGAAAAATAACTTTTACATAATTTTCAAAACCCATATGAATATCTGTCTGTCTGTCTGTCTGTCTGTCTGTCTGTCTGTCTCTCTCTCTCTCTCTCTCTCTCTCTCTCTCTCTCTCTCTCTCTTCTGTGTGTGTGTGTGTGTGTTTTGGTGTGCTTGTGCGTTAATATTTGTTGGGTGGTAAAGAAGAAAAATAATAGTGATGTGGTAACAGACAAACATAAAGGAGAAAATAAAAAATAAATAAAAAGGAAACAATAATAACAAAAAAAGAATAGCTTTGACACTATTCACCTTCACCCGTGCAGACACCCGAGCTGTGCGTTACATTTTATTTACAAATGCCAGTTAATTTACCTCCAGTGTAACAAGTGTTAGACCAGGACCACTCAACCAAACCGCCCAGGGGGCCACAGTTACTGAAAGCCAAGTGCTCAGGAGTCAAATATCCAGTAAATCTTATCATCAAGTAACTTTGTTCTATAGTTAAAACTCTAGTTTTGTTTTAAAAAAGTGAACCCATTGCTGGACCGAACTTAGCTCACTTGCGGGCCTGATTTGACCCATGGACCGTCAGTTAAATAGCCCTGCTTTAGACTAACCTGTTGTTTCTTTTAATAAAGCCACGGAGTGATGTCCCGTTCCCTGAACAGCTGACCGTTAATATAAAGTTTATCTACAGCCACCGTAGCTCTGACGCCCTCAGACATGTATTTCTTCCTGATTGGGAACAAAACTCGCCTTCGATCGAGGATCTCTTTAGGGAATTGATCGTTCACACTGAAGTTCGTCCCATGCATCTCTCTGCCCCGACTTCTGACCTGCTCTTTTTGTTTAAAGTGCTCAAATTTAGCTATAATTGGTCAAGGTCTCTTGTTATCGGGCTTCTAACCTCAGAGCCGGTGAACACGATGGAATGTGATGTTTTTTACCGTCTCACTTGGGAGGGCTCTGGATGTTGTAGGGCTCTGCAATATCGCGTGGACATCGGGGGCAGTTCCCTTGGATTGGCAGACTGGGGTGGTGGTTCCGCTATTCAAAAAGGGGGACCGTAGGGTGTGTTCCAACTATAGGGGGATCACACTCTTAAGCCTCCCTGGTAAGGTCTATTCAGGGGTTCTGGAGAGGAGGGTCTGTCGGATAGTCGAACCTCGGATTCAGGAGGAGCAGTGTGGTTTTCGTGCTGGTCGTGGAACACTGGACCAGCTCTACACCCTCAACAGGGTCCTGGAGGGTGCGTGGGAGTTTGCCCAACCAGTTTACATGTGCTTTGTGGACTTGGAGAAGGCATTCGACCGCGTCCCTCGGGGGGTTCTGTGGGGGGTACTCCGGGAGTATGGGGTACCAGGCCCTTTGATAAGGGCTGTTAGGTCCCTGTACGACCGGTGTCAGAGCTTGGTCCGCATTGCCGGCAGTAAGTCAGGCTCGTTTCCGGTGAGAGTTGGACTCCGCCAAGGTTGCCCTTTGTCACCGATTCTGTTCATAACTTTTATGGACAGAATTTCTAGGCGCAGCCAAGGTGTTGAGAGGATCCGTTTTGGTGACCTTAGAATCGCTTCTCTGTTTTTTGCAGATGATGTGGTCCTACTGGCTTCATCAGTTCGTGATTTACAACTTTCACTGGAGCGGTTTGCAGCCGAGTGTGATGCGGCCGGGATGAGGATCAGTTCCTCCAAATCCGAGGCCATGGTCTTGAGCCGGAAAAGGGTAGCATGCCCTCTCCGGGTCGGGGAGGAGGTCCTGCCCCAAGTGGAGGAGTTTAAGTATCTCGGGATCTTGTTCACGAATGAGGGAAAACTGGAGCGTGAGATCGATAGGCGGATAGGTGCAGCGTCCGCAGTGAAGCGGGCGCTGTACCGGTCTGTCGTGGTGAAGAGAGAGCTGAGTCAAAAGGCAAAGCTCTCAATTTACCGATCGATCTACGTTCCCACCCTCATCTATGGTCATGAGCTTTGGGTTATGACCGAAAGAACAAGATCTCGGATACAAGCGGCTGAAATGAGTTTTCTCCGCAGGGTGGCTGGACTCTCCCTTAGAGATAGGGTGAGAAGCTCAGTCATCCGGGAGGGACTCGGAGTAGAGCCGCTGCTTCTCCACATCGAGAGGAGCCAGTTGAGGTGGCTCGGGCATCTGGTTAGGATGCCTCCTGGACGCCTCCCTGGTGAGGTGTTCCGGGCATGTCCCACCGGGAGGAGACCCAGAGGAAGACCCAGGACGCGCTGGAGGGACTATGTTTCTCGGCTGGCCTGGGAACGCCTTGGGATTCCCCCGGAGGAGCTGCTCCAAGTGGCTGGGGAGAGGGAAGTCTGGGCCTCCCTACTTAGGCTGCTACCCCCGCGACCCGACCCCGGATAAGCGGAAGAAGATGGATGGATGGACTTGGGAGTTTCAGCTGATTTTGGATAAACTCACGGATCGTAACTTCGGCTTCCTCCTCTGCTCGTTCTGGGATCCCCGAGAACACAAGATTGTCATGCATGCTCCAAGCTTGTACCGTAAATTTTGACATATGTCACGTTTTTTTGCCTAATTTGCATGTCTTGCGACTTATAAAGCAACATTTATTTTTATTTTTTTCTTCTTTCTGCTTTTTCCCTGCGTTAGGGGTCACCACAGCGATCTAGTCGCATGAAGATTTGGCAGTTGTTTTTACGCCGGATGCCCTTCCTGACACAACCACAGACCATCGAGCAACCACAGCCCTCTGTGTGGAGCAGAGAGCTGATATCTAGGGTTCCCGGGGGAGCAGATGTGGGTTAAGGGCCTTGCTCAAGGGCCCAGAGTGGGGCAGATGAGGGTGGAGATAGGTGTGACCACTTCACTTATCCCACCCACATCTTTGATGTTGTCGGTACCGGGGCTTGAACCGGCGAACTTCCGATCACAAGCGCACCTTCTTAACCTTTGCGCCACCACTCCCCAAAGCAACATATTTATGGATTTTCCCCCCATATTTTTAGACAAATTGTTGGCAAAGATATGACCGTTTCCATTCATTCTGACTGGGAAAAAAAATGGAGCAGTACCACTTTTAGCACTTTAGTGGCTTTCGGCCACTAGGGGTGATAACAAGCCCTCTAGGCTTTTGACGACTACCAGTCTTCCTGTATGTGTACGGATATTTCAGAGCAAAAAAAAGTCCTGCTGGATGGACAGCATGTGCGCGCACATTATGCTGCAATTTAAAGATAAAATTAAAGTTGTAAGAGGAGGTGAAGAGACGACACAGGAGACAGGCTGCAGGACTTCACCTTTTAATCACATCTTACTAAAACTGGCGGGAACCCGCCCAACACTGCTTTATATACCCACATAACATCCGGTCCTCTGGACCTTTCACAATAAAAGCATCCTGTAATACATTCGGTCCACTGGGTGTGAGTAGAGCCCCCTAGTGGTCCACCACACACGCCCCCCCAGAACACCCAGTAAGGTCCATCACTAGTCCCGCATTTTAGGTTTGATCAAACGACCAGAACGGCTGAACCTGGGCCCTGCGGAACCAGTCTGATGAAGCGGGCTACGAGGAGGGTCTGCAGAAGACTCGGGCTCCAATGGACGTTGAGAGTTTCCGGAAGAAGGACCGCCGTCCGTTAATAATGTGGATGGAGGTCTGCCTCTGCGAGGAGCTTGGGCCGTAACAACCTGATCATCTGACATAACATGAGCTGGTTTAAGCCTATCAATACAGACAGTCTCAGTACGACCCCCTAAATCCAAAATGAAATGTTTCGGACCTGGTTGAAGAACTCGAAACGGTCCATCATACAAAGGCTGTAGTGGTGTCCTGTGTGCATTGTGTTTGACAAAAACAAATTTAGCGGACTCCAGACTCTTAGGGACAAATGACTGCGGTAAACAATGGTGTACCGGACCGGGGACACGTAAAGGGGCCTCCTGAGGTGAAAGATGGAGCAACGGTGGGGCGAACTGTGGTGAGGGTCCCTCAGGTAAAAACTCACCGGGGACGCGCACAGGCTGACCGTAAACCATTTCAGCCGGGGAAGAGCTCAGGTCTTCTTTGGTTGCGGTACGCAACCCCAACAAAACCCAGGGAAGGCGGTCAATCCAGTTGTCACCGGTCAATGCAGCACGAAGTGCAGCTTTCAATGACCTGTGAAACCGTTCACACAAACCATTAGCTTGGGGGTTGTAAGCGGTGGTCCTGTGAACGTTAGTCCCCAGACCCTTGGCCATGGTAGACCAAAGCTCCGAAACAAACTGCGGGCCCCTGTCCGATGTAATGTCTGAAGGGGGGCCGAAACGTGCAACCCAGGTAGACAAAAAGGCCCGGGCCACCACTGCAGATGTTGTGGACGTCAGAGGAACCACCTCTGGCCACCTGGTGGTCCGGTCTATCATAGTCAGCAGATGAGTAAAACCCTGTGATGGAGGCAGAGGGCCTACTAGGTCTACGTGCACATGATCAAACCGCCGACTTGGGATGGGGAAAGGTTCCAACGGTGCTTTGGTGTGCCTGTTGACCTTAGCACGCTGGCATGGAACACACGCTGCTGCCCACTCCTTAACTGCTTTACGCAGACCGGGCCAAACAAACTTTGAGCTGACCAGTTTCACAGAGGCTCTAACGCCTGGGTGAGAAAGGGAATGTAAGGAGTCAAAAACGCGGCGTCGCCATGAAACTGGAACCAGGGGGCGGGGCCTGCCCGTAGATACGTCACAGAGCAGGAGAGGACCTCCGTCATTCACCCGCCTTTCCTCCAACTCGAGGCCTGTGGGGCCGGACTGGAGCTCGAGTATTTCTGCGTCGCTACGTTGGTCCGCAGCCATAGCAGAAAAATCGATGCCAACGTACACGGGAGCGATCAGCACCCGGGAGAGACAGTCAGCCACCACGTTGGATTTTCCAGCCACATGCTGAATGTCTGTAGTAAATTCAGACACCGCTGCGAGGTGGCGTTGCTGGCGAGCAGACCAGGGGTCAGAAATTTTTGACATAGCAAACACCAGGGGTTTGTGGTCAACGTATGCAGTGAACTGGCGGCCTTCCAGGAAAAACCTGAAATGGCGTGTAGCCAGGTAAAGCGCCAGCAACTCTCTGTCAAAAACACTGTATTTCAGCTCATTGTCCCGCAGCGTACGGCTGAAAAATGCAAGCGGCTGCCAAACCCCGGAAACCTGCTGTTCTAACACAGCCCCCACCGCAACATCAGATGCGTCGGTTGTTAAAGCTATTTGCGCCGCTGGGGATGGATGGGCCAAAAGGGCAGCAGTGGCCAGTGCAGCTTTAGCGTCACCAAATGCCTGCAGGCGTTCTGGTGTCCAGTCCACGCTGTCGTTGGGCTTTTTCTTTTTCAGCGCTCCATAGAGCGGACGCAGCAGGTGTGCTGCCCTGGGGAGGAAACGGTTATAGAAGTTAACCATTCCCAAAAACTCTTGTAGCGCTTTAACAGACTGGGGCTGTGGGAAATCTGACACCGCCTGCACTTTGTTTGGTAACGGGACGGCGCCACTTGCGGAAATGCGGTGGCCCAAAAAGTCAATGACTGGCAGCCCAAATTGGCATTTCGCTGTGTTTACAATCAGGCCATGTGCTGCCAGGCGCTGAAAAACCTCACGGAGGTGGGACAGGTGCTGCTCAGCCGAGCTGCTAGCCACCAGGATGTCGTCCAAGTACACAAATACGAAGGACAGACCCCTTAGGACTGAATCCATCAACCGCTGAAATGTTTGTGCTGCACCTTTAAGACCAAAAGGCATGCGCAAAAACTCAAACAGGCCGAAAGGCGTGATAACAGCGGTCTTAGGGACATCCTCCACATGCACAGGAACCTGGTGGTACCCCCGTACTAAATCTACTTTAGAAAAAATGGAGGTCCCAGCCAGGTGCACTGAAAAATCCTGGATGTGGGGGATGGGATAACGATCGTTCTCTGTGATGTTATTGAGGCGGCGGAAATCTCCACATGGCCGCCATTTGCCATCTGCCTTGGGCACCATGTGGAGGGGGGAGGCCCACGGACTGTTTGAGCGCTGCACGATGCCTAAACGCTCCATGTTAGCAAACTCTTCCTGTGCGATTGCTAGCTTAGTAGCATCGAGGCGGCGTGCACGTGCGAACACCGGGGGCCCCTTTGTGGGGATATGATGTTCGACCCCATGTTTTGTGTTTGTGGTTGCAAAATCAGGAACAGTCAGCGAGGGAAACTCAGACAATAAACGTTGAAACACATTACCCGAAGCTAAAAAGTTAGCATGTATTAAAGGCCCAGCTCCTCGCGTCTTACAAGGCAGTGACGAAAAAGACACAGCGTCGATCAAACGTCTGTTAGCAATGTCAACAAGGAGCCCGTGAGCACAAAGAAAATCAGCCCCTAAAATAGGGACCGAGCTAGCAGCTACCACAAAGTTCCACCGGAAGTCCCGTTCATGGAAACGCACAGTCACCAACCTTTCACCAAACGTCCTGACGGGAGAGCCATTCGCCGCGGTCAGCTGTGGCCCGCAGCCTTCAGCCAACCTGTCGGAGCCAGTCGGGGGGACGAGGCTCCTCTGCGAGCCGGAGTCCACCAGGAACCGCCTCCCTGACTTCGAGTCCTCGATGAAAAGCAGCCTTTCCTTCTCGCCAACGGCCGCGACTGCTAGCGGGCGCTGGCGTTCTCGTTTCCCTGCGGCTTGAAGCTGCACGGCGGGACACACCGTCGTGCTTTGGCGCCAAAACGCGCGTGGTAGGAACAAAGAACGGGACCTGCCCGCCTGCGGCTAGCGACTCCTGCCACCACCGCTGGCTCGTCCGGCGCTGTGTGCGTCGCTCGAAACTCGGGCGCTGCTGGAGATCCAGGGACCACCGCCTGTACCGCGAAGGTCCTCGCGGTTAGAATGATGCGGTCGGCTTCTTCGGCCAGCGAGCGGTAATCCTTCTCCTGCAGAAACGGGGAGTTGGCCAGGGCGGTTCGCACAGGAGCTGGAAGCTGGCGGAGGACGAGGTGGCGGAAGAGGAACTCGCAGTCGTCTGATCCCCGCAAGGACAACATGCTCTCCACGAGCTCGAGAGCTGTCCCGTCACCCAAACCGGAGAAGGAAAATAGTTTCTCAGCGCGCTCCGCCTCTGAGAGTGTGTAGCGCCGCAGAAGGAGCTTCTTGAGGGCGTCGTATTTTCCTTGTGCTGGAGGGTTTTGTAGCAGGCTCATCACCCGCTGGGTCGTCAGCGGATCCAGCGAAGCAACCACATGGTGGTATTTGGTGTCGTCAACAGAAATCCCGCGAAGAGCAAACTGTGATTCGATGTGTGCGAACCACGCCTGCGGGGCGTGCAGCCAGAAGTCCGGGATTTTAACGGCCACCGAAAAAGCGAGCGGGGCCGCCTGTGTCGGTTCCACAGCATGAGACAGCTGAAGAGAGCTGGCTGAAGCGTCAGATGTCGACATATTCAGTTCACGTAGGTCACCAGTGTAAGAGGAGGTGAAGAGACGACACAGGAGACAGGCTGCAGAACTTCACCTTTTAATCACATCTTACTAAACTGGCGGGAACCCGCCCAACACTGCTTTATATACCCACATAACATCCGGTCCTCTGGACCTTTCACAATAAAAGCATCCTGTAATACATTCGGTCCACTGGGTGTGAGTAGAGCCCCCTAGTGGTCCACCACAAAGTGTTTAACTCCATTCCTGCCATCATCCTGGGAGGCTTGACCAAAGTGCTGCAGCCTCTTGACATTTCACTGGAACTTCAAAGCAGCTCTGTGCTGCCTTTAGGAGGAGTGGATGGTGGACGGAGAGCACAGCTTCACGGCTGCAGGAAGATGCGCCACACAACGTTCCAGCAGGTCTTCGGAGTGATGGATAAAGTGTGGACCTCAGTCACTAAATAATCCATCCAGTCGGGGTTCAGGAAGGCAAGATGTTTGCTGGACGTGGAGGAGGAAGAGGAGGCAGTGCTCTGAGCGCTGCATCAACTACCGTTACCTCAGAAGTTGGCAGAACTCTTCACCAGCGACACAGAGGATGAAGAATTCAATGGGTTTGAATAAAAATAAATAGGTGTTTCCGTCATCATTATGGGCGGGTGAGCGTGTAGTAATTTTAAAGCCGCTTTATTTCGTCTACGTCATTTTGCCATGTTTTAACTGTCATGGTGAAACAGTTCAACTGAGACACACTGTTGCTATAATGCCAGCAAACAAATATACAGTATTTTTTAAGGTGTTTATCTTGTTAAATTTTAAAGACGTGCAACGTTTCCACTAGATGCGGGTGCACACTGACACAGCGAAACTACCGTACTGTATTTTTTAAATCCAGCTGATTTTAACATTACGTTCATTTTTAAAGGAAAAGTTCAGCTCAGACACACTTTTGCTATGTCAGCAAACAAATATATTTTTTAAGGTGTTAATCTTGTTAAATTCCAAAGAGATGAAGGTTTTCGCTGCGTGCACACATTTGGAAGACCCAACAAGTGAAACTATTTAAATCCAGAGGATTTGACCATTCTGTTAATTTATTAAGGAAAAGTTCAGCCCAGACACATCTTTGCTATAATTTTCAGCAAACAAATATATTTTTAAGGTGTTTATCTTGTTAAATTTTAAAGAGATGAAGGTTTTCGCTGCACGCGCACACGTTTGGAAGACCCGACAAGCGAAACTATTTCAATCCAGCTGATTTGAACATTACGTTCATTTTTAAAGGAAAAGTTCAGCTCAGACATACTTTTGCTATGTCAGCAAACAAATATATTTTTTAAGGTGTTAATCTTGTTAAATTTCAAAGAGATGAAGGTTTTCGCAGCGTGCACACATTTGGAAGACCCAACAAGTGAAACTATTTAAATCCAGAGGATTTGACCATTCTGTTAATTTATTAAGGAAAAGTTCAGCCCAGACACATCTTTGCTATAATTTTCAGCAAACAAATATATTTTTAAGGTGTTTATCTTGTTAAATTTTAAAGAGATGAAGGTTTTCGCTGCACGCGCACACGTTTGGAAGACCCGACAAGCGAAACTATTTAAATCCAGCTGATTTGAACATTACGTTCATTTTTAAAGGAAAAGTTCAGCTCAGACACACTTTTGCTATGTCAGCAAACAAATATATTTTTTAAGGTGTTAATCTTGTTAAATTTCAAAGAGATGAAGGTTTTCGCTGCGTGCACACATTTGGAAGACCCAACAAGTGAAACTATTTAAATCCAGAGGATTTGACCATTCTGTTAATTTATTAAGGAAAAGTTCAGCCCAGACACATCTTTGCTATAATTTTCAGCAAACAAATATATTTTAAAGGTGTTTATCTTGTTAAATTTTAAAGAGATGAAGGTTTTCGCTGCACGCGCACACGTTTGGAAGACCCGACAAGCGAAACTATTTAAATCCAGCTGATTTGAACATTACGTTAATTTTTAAAAGAAAAGTTCAGCTCAGACATACTTTTGCTATGTCAGCAAACTAAAATATTTTTTAAAAGTGTTTATCTTGTTAAATTTTAAAGACATGCAGGTTTCTGCTCGCTGCGCGTGCATGTTTTGTTGAGACCCGACGTTCGCTAAACTATTTAAATCCAGCTGATTTGACAATTACGTTCATTTATTAAGGAAAAGTTCAGCTCAGACACACTTTTGCTACAATGTCAGCAAACAAATATATATATTTTTAAGATGTTTATCTTGTAAAATGTTAAAGAAATGCACCTTTTTCACTAGATGCGGGTGCACGCTTGAGACAGCGAAAGTCTTTTTTAAATTCAGCTGATTTGAACATTACGTTCATTTATTAAGGAAAAGTTCAGCTCAGACACATCTTTGCTATAATTTTCAGCAAACTAAATAATTGTTTTTAGGTTTTAATCTTGTTAAAGTCCTTCCGTGCACGCTCCTGTGGCCATTTGGCAACCAATCCATTTTTGGCAAAACTCCGGCCCAAATTTCTGGGTTGTCAGCGCTGACGCGTAGCATACGCAACGCGTCAGTGGTGACGCATAATAGATGCGACGTATACGGAGGTGCGACAGGTTTATGGATTTTTCCACTTTATTGGACATAATTGGGACTGATGCGACGTGTGCGGCGGAAAATACGGTAGGTCCAGAATGGACTCCATTTTTTTTTTTTCTGCATATCTGCGTCATCTTCTCGGTAAGTTGTTTTACATTATCCCTCAGAGTTTGGTTCTCAGCAGCGAGTGATGCCACTTGAGCTTGGATGAACTCCAGAGACTCCCTCAGTGACTGAAAGTCCTTGTGGAGAACCTCCACCAGGGTGAATCGAGCATCTAAGCTGGTTAGCTTCTTTGCTATAGAGTCCAGGACATCAGTGAAGGTTTTTCCTGGAGATGTGGACGTGCTGGTTGAGCTCTCTGAACGTGTGCGTTTAGAAGTTGGTGTGGCCGTGGATGTGGTTTTTCTGTGGTTTACCCATCACAATGTTGTCACAACACTCATCCACGTAACTCTGCAGACTGTCCAAGAACTCCTCGTCCAGTTTTGGTTTATTGAAACAATATTAACAATATTCTTTTTGTTTGATTTTAATACATTAGCTTGTTTTACCTGATTGAACCGTATTTGTTTGGTTCAGCAGTATCCTGCCATGTTACTTACGCGGCACAGCTCTCATGTGATCTCAGCAGTTCATCACCAGGTGCACCTGATTGCTCCCCTCAGATCCTCACACTTCTAGGTTTCACTTTTGACGTTCATCACAGACAAAGCAGAGAGCTGTACTGTGTAGCACATTTAGTTGAAAAGAGCATGGTAAGTTTACTTTAACTGATTTGTAAAATAAATAAATAAATCAACAATAAAAGCTCTTCAATCCTCCAACCTGCTTGTCGATAGCTATGTCTCTCAAGTTAACAAGCTAAAGTTACAGTAGTACAGTATTCAGTTACACCACCTTCATGACATTATCCTCATTGTCAGTAGTTGTAGCAACCAGTCCTGTTGGATTGAACTTCCTGTTTTGAGAACATCCAGAGTTAATAACATTATCTTTGTAGTGCTAATCCATAAGTGGGAGTGAGAATGTTTTTTGTAATTGCTGTAGGCATCAGTTCCACTGCAACCCTAAATAGTAAAGTGGGTAAAGAAAAAGAATGTAACTGTCAGTATAATGTACATTAACTTTAAAAAAGAGCCACGGCAATTTGATCAACCGCACCACTGATGCATTCAACTTTCTATACCTTTATGGTCCTGTTCAAGGTCAAGTGGGTTTCAGTCAGGGTACATCCTGAACAAGTCACCTGTCCATCACAGTTAACACATACAATTACAGAAGAACTGCTTCAAAACAACTCCAGCCATTAAAAAAAAGCACCAATAACCACACAGGACTTTAAAAACTATTTATTAACTAAACCCGTTCAGAGATAAACAATAACCAGTGATTTGCAGAATCCCTTTGTAAATGAAGGAGTGTTTGAAACATTGGAGTCAGGACTTTCAGTCATTTGATTAAGGCCACTGAAACTACAGTTGAAACACGTTTTCTAGACACTAATTCATTTGGAGCAAACAACAAAAATGAATCATGGTAAGAAGTGTCTTCATCGTTTTTTCTTACAACTTCTGGATGAGAATGGAAGCCGCTCCACCTCCTCCATTGCAGATCCCTGCGAGTCCATACTGACCCGATTTCAAGTTGTGCACCATGTGACCAACGATTCTTGCTCCAGACATCCTATCAAAAAATGAGAGAGTCTGATTGACAACTTAAGACTGATGCTCTTCAAATAAAAGTGTGCATTGGGTTACAGAGAGTATTTTTAACATTATGTATTTTTATTATTTTATCAGTAATTATTTACTAAAATACTTGTACAGTAACTGTATCTTCTGATGTGCATCATATCAGAAAATCAGTTCCAGGTGAATTGCTCTTCTCTGCACTGCAGATTTTGTATGACATCAGGGCCGGCTCTCAGTTGAGCCCATTGCTTAGTTGCCACATCAGCACAATTAACATCTATTCTTGATGTTATGCATGATGCATTTAACACAACTGGACAATATAGCAAATTGAAAATATGTTCTTTGATTGAATGCAGGATTATGAAAACTGTTCATGGACTCCATCTGCATTGCTTCACTCACCAAGTCCTCATGATTCTGTCTCAGAGCTCAGGTAAAGTCATTAAAGTTTCTGAAGAGGTCCAAGGTCATATCCTTTACTCCTTAACTGAGTACAAGGTAGTTACTTTATTCTATGCTTTAAAACCTCCAACTTTTTGGTTAAATATCTTCTCTCTCAAACTTGAAGGACAGTGTTGGCAGCAACTAGTCAATTTTTATGTTGCATCTTTAAGTTTGAAAACATTAGATCAGGTTATAACAACTAACCTGTATACATCTGTAAAGTGGCTTTTATAAACAGAATGCATTTTATTATAAATTTTCATACTAATTAGGGCTGGGCAAAATGGAGCTAAATTAATATCTCGATATATTAAGAAATATGGTGATATACGATATATATCTTGATATTTTTTCTTTCCATAAAGTAATAACAAAAATATATTTTGGATTCAAAGATTGTCCCAGTTGTCACACAGGGACATGGAACGTTATGGAACGTCTGAGCTGCACGTTTAAGGCCAAAGGGCATCCGTAAAATCTAAAAAAGACCAAATGGTGTGATAACTGCGGTTTTTGGTACATCTAAGGTACAGGAACCTGATGGTCAGAGGCGGTCCCTCATATGAGCGACTGGGGCTGTCGCCCTAGGCATCGTCCAGCAGGGGGCGGCATAACACAGCATAACACCCCCCTCCCCACCCGCTGGGGTTACTTGCCCGCTGGCGCCCACATCGCTGAAGACATCGCGTTGGAAAGAAACAGATTATTACTGCAAATTATTGAAGTTTGAAGATGGAAAGGAAAAGGTCAAAGCCATCAGGTGCGCAGTTTAGGAAAAAGAGAAAAGAAGAAGAGGAGAAACGAGCAAATGATAAAGGTAAGAAGAGCTGCTGTGTTTCACTTTCAGTTTCATTTCTTGTTGTGTGAAATGCTAGGCTGTAGGCTAGCTTGCGGATGCTAACTGGTTAGCTGCTTAGGACGACATATTTTGTTAACAGAGGAAAATATTACAGCATGGAAAAGTAATAATAATCTTTAAGATGGATCCCTCTCACGTCCCAGTTTGTACTGAGTGATGGACTGAGGAAGATTTGTAGATTTTCGTACGGTTTGCTTAGTTAGAAATGGCAGAGACTGTGTTATGATACAGAACCCTGGCTGTCACACACAAAAATCTGTGCTTTTATAATGAAGTACTCCTAAACAAACACAGACTTATAGCTCATTATTAAATACGTTTTCTATTTTAATTAAAAAAAACTGTTTGATTGCTTATTTAAATTTATACTGTCTCGTGCAGTCAATCCTGAGCTGTGCACACCAACAATAAGTTGTCCTTCTATGAATTTCATAAATTGGAAATATATATAGGCTTGGTTTAGAAAAAGGGCTTAGTGGTTTTTGTCATTTGCTATGTCAGTTTAACAGTCCCTTAATCACATGAGTTGAGAAAAACTATGTTAGCCTGCCATAATTACTCTTTGCATAAAGCCCGAGATACACTGAAGCGTCCTCCGTATACGCGCGTATACGCGCATATTTTGTGCGTATGTTTTTGCTGCTATACTTCAGCTCACGTTCTCCTTGTTGTAATATGAGCAGCTGAGCACGGAGGGACTCAACTGAGCTCGCTGATTGGTCACTTGCTGACACGCCTACTGAATTGATTGACAGCCTTTAAGTCAGCTGAAAGTGAAACCTAGTCAGCTGAAAGTGAAACCTAGAGAACTCATCATGAGCAGCTCGCTGGACTTCTGCGGTGTTCTGATACGGTGTTTCTACTATATATGTTATAAAAAGTTCTCTCAGAAATAAAAATAATAACAGGGAGCGCTTTTCCTGCAGCACACAGCCCACCAGGGAATATTTAAAACATCGTGCACCCAGGTAGGACCTGAATTCATTCATTTCAATCATCGAGTGAACGGAGGAAGAAGCGGTTACTTGACTTTAGGCAAAAAAACAAAAGAAAAGGCCCGATCAGCGATAAAGAAGGGGAATTTATTTCATTTGTGTAACATACAAAACAGTCCGGCGCCGGGAAGTTTATGGTCAGACACCGCGTATCGCGCACGCGGATCGCGTATGCGTAGTAAAAAAATACTTTTGCGCGTACATGCCCTGAGGGGCTACGCGGGGCTACGCTTTTGCCTTGGCGTACGTACGCTGCGTATAGGCGTACCGTGAGGACGCTCGAGTGTATCTCGGCCTTAAGGCTGCAACAAAAGGTTTTATCCATCCATCCATCCATCCATTTTCTTCCGCTTATCCGGGGTCGGGTCGCGGGGGTAGCAGCCTAAGTAGGGAGGCCCAGACTTCCCTCTCCCCAGCCACTTGGAGCAGCTCCTCTGGGGGAATCCCAAGGCGTTCCCAGGCCAGCCGAGAAACATAGTCCCTCCAGCGTGTCCTGGGTCTTCCTCTGGGTCTCCTCCCGGTGGGACATGCCCGGAACACCTCACCAGGGAGGCGTCCAGGAGGCATCCTAACCAGATGCCCGAGCCACCTCAACTGGCTCCTCTCAATGTGGAGAAGCAGCGGCTCTACTCCGAGTCCCTCCCGGATGACTGAGCTTCTCACCCTATCTCTAAGGGAGAGTCCAGACACCCTGCGGAGAAAACTCATTTCAGCCGCTTGTATCCGAGATCTCGTTCTTTCGGTCATAACCCAAAGCTCATGACCATAGATGAGGGTGGGAACGTAGATCGATCGGTAAATTGAGAGCTTTGCCTTTCGACTCAGCTCTCTCTTCACCACGACAGACCGGTACAGCACCCGCTTCACTGCGGACGCTGCACCTATCCGCCTATCGATCTCACGCTCCAGTTTTCCCTCATTCGTGAACAAGACCCCAAGATACTTAAACTCCTCCACTTGGGGCAGGACCTCCTCCCCGACCCGGAGAAGGCATGCTACCCTTTTCCGGCTCAAGACCATGGCCTCGGATTTGGAGGAACTGATCCTCATCCCGGCCGCATCACATTCAGCTGCAAACCGCTCCAGCGAAAGCTGTAGATCACGATCTGATGAAGCCAATAGGACCACATCATCTGCAAAAAACAGAGAAGCGATTCTAAGGCCACCAAAACGGATCCTCTCAACACCTTGGCTGCGCCTAGAAATTCTGTCCATAAAAGTTATGAACAGAATCGGTGACAAAGGGCAACCTTGGCGGAGTCCAACTCTCACCGGAAACGAGCCTGACTTACTGCCAGCGATGCGGACCAAGCTCTGACACCGGTCGTACAGGGACCTAACAGCCCATATCAAAGGGCCTGGTACCCCATACTCCCGGAGTACCCCCCACAGAACCCCCGAGGGACGCGGTCGAATGCCTTCTCCAAGTCCACAAAGCACATGTAAACTGGTTGGGCAAACTCCCACGTACCCTCCAGGACCCTGTTGAGGGTGTAGAGCTGGTCTAGTGTTCCACGACCAGGACGAAAACCACACTGCTCCTCCTGAATCCGAGGTTCGACTATCCGACGGACCCTCCTCTCCAGAACCCCTGAATAGACCTTACCAGGGAGGCTTAAGAGTGTGATCCCCCTATAGTTGGAACACACCCTACGGTCCCCCTTTTTGAATAGGGGAACCACCACCCCAGTCTGCCAATCCAAGGGAACTGCCCCCGATGTCCACGCGATATTGCAGAGTCGCGTAAGCCAACACAACCCCACAACATCCAGAGCCCTAAGGAACTCAGGACGAATCTCATCCACCCCCGGAGCCCTGCCACCACGGAGCTTTTTAACCACCTTGGCGACCTCAGCACCAGAGATTGGAGAGCCCGACCCAAAATCCCCAGGCTCCGCTTCCTCAGTGGAAGACGTGCCAGTAGGATTGAGGAGGTCTTCGAAGTATTCCGCCCACCGACTCACAACATCCCGAGTTGAGGTCAACGCTTTCCCCCCCTGAGACGCCGGATGGTGGACCAGAATCGCCTCGAAGCCGTACGGAAGTCATTCTCCATGGCCTCTCCGAACTCCTCCCACGCCCGAGTTTTTGCCTCAGCAACCACCCGAGCCGCATGCCGCTTGGACTGCCGGTACCTATCTGCTGCTTCCGGGGTCCCACAGGCCAAAAAGGCCCAATAGGACTCCTTCTTCAGCTTGACAGCATCCCTCACCGCCGGTGTCCACCACCGGGTTCGAGGGTTGCCACCACGACAGGCACCAACAACCTTGCGGCCACAACTCCGATAAGCTGCCTCGACAATAGAGGCGCGAAACATGGCCCACTCGGGCTCAATGTCCCCCGCCTCCCTCGGAACGTGTTCAAAGCTCTCCCGGAGGTGGGAGTTAAAGCTCCGTCTTACGGGAGACTCTGCCAGACGTTCCCAGCAGACCCTCACAATACGTTTGGGTCTGCCAGGTCTGACCGGCATCCTCCCCCACCATCGGAGCCAACTCATCACCAGGTAGTGGTCAGTTGACAGCTCCGCCCCTCTCTTCACCCGAGTGTCCAAGACATGCGGCCGCAGATCAGATGAGACGACAACAAAGTCGATCATCGAGCTGCGACCTAGGGTGTCCTGGTGCCAAGAGCACATATGTACACCCTTATGCCTGAACATGGTGTTCGTTACAGTGTTGTTTTTGACAGCCATTTTGATTTTAGTTTTAGTCATAGTCTTATAGATTAAAATACTTCTTAGTTTTAGTCTGTTTTAGTCATTTCTATATTTAATGGTTTTAGTTAAGATTTAATCGACAAAAACTTAAAAAATTTAAGTCTAGTTTTAGTCTTTAAAAAAAACATATTAGTCTTTACAAATTAACTTGAGTACGTTTTTTTTAACAGAACCTGTGAAATTACAGTTTGAGGAATTTTAATCCCATTTTGTGTGCACCTCCATCCCATGTAACAGCCATTTGTCCCAAGCTCTGTATGTAAAAATGATTCAAACTAAGCCTGGTTTATACTTCTGTCTTACGTCTTTTACCCCCCGTTGAGTGAAAATTTGAGTGATAAAAGGTTGCGCAACTTCTGGCTGCACTCCTGCTGTGATCCTCCGGTGACAGCCCGTCTTGTATGCAGCGTCTTGCAGTTCTGCTTGGGGGCCACGTACAAGACGGGCTGTCACCGGGTGATCACAGCGGGAGTGCAGCCAGAAGTTGCGCAATGTTTGTTCACTCAACGGGGGGTAAAAGACGTAAGACAGGGAGTCTTGCGGAGTATAACCCAAGGAGCAAACAGACCTTTCCTGTTTCTATTGTCTCTCCTGGAATGCAAATGCAAAATCATCTAGGTGACCTGCCTTATTATGGAGATGTTTGACTCTGCTTCTTCTGGCCTTGGGACAAAGGGACAGAGCTTGGGACAAAGGGGTTGTTACATGCCCCCCAGACATATGTTGGCTTGCATTCTCCAAGTTTCACTAACAGTACTTGTATGTGATAATATAATACTGTATAATATTGTTATGAACCTGAGGGGGTTCAGAGTTTTTTTAAAAAACATCATTATTGTGTTTAGGTTGGCTGCAGTCTGCTAAAGAAAGCACCAGCAGCCTGTAGCTGCACTTTTTTTCACTCAGCCTAATCAGGCTTGATTAGCTCAGGTGAAACACCTGTTTGCTCTCAGCCTTTTAAATAGTCTGAGCTGAGACCTGAACACTGTGGAGCCTTTGCTTGGAGCAAGGGAGTTGTTGAGATTGCCAATTGAGGTTGGTGGACGCAAGCAAGGGGGCTTGTTGGAAATACTTGGAATCCTGTTGCAGGTAAAAACCAAGTTTTGCTCAAAGCAGTTTTATGCTGCATGTGTGTGTGTTCAGAAGTGTTCTCCACCCACTTTTGATCACTGTGAGCTGTGAAATGTCTTAAATGACTGGTGCTGCCTAAACAGCACATGTAGAGCAAAGGGTGCTCTTGTGACAGCCTTAGTATTTACTAGGGTTGTGTGAAACAAGTTTTAAGCTTGTTTGAGACTGGTGTAGGAAACACTAGATGTTTAACAGCTGGGAAGCTGTAGGATGTACAAACATTGAGGAGAGCTCCACCCTCTCCGCTTGTTTGTGAGTCTGCTCCAGGGGGAGTGGAAGGTGAGCTGGTTAAGCTCTTAAAGTGACTCTGGCTGCTTAAAGCAGAGTTCTGTGTGAGTTAAGGCACCTTAAGTGCTGGTTGTTACTTTGGCCTAAACTTAGGAAGTGTGAGCCTGTGCCACTGAGGCCTGTTTGCGTTTAACTTTGGAGACACTGAGGGGAGTGTCTGTGCAGCCGTCCAAGAGGGGGACAGCTGAGGATAACAGTGAGGGACTGTTACCTTTTTTCTCTTTTTCATTTTATTTTGTACTTTTGACTGTGTGGGTGCAGGTAGTCCAGTTCTCGTGTTTTGTTTATTTAGAGGGACTTCTTTGGTAAGGTAGATCGTCGCCTGGGGGGGTACGACGGTCCTGTACAGGATTGGATCAACCTGGGTGGCGTTTTATTGTTTTTGGCCTCGCCCACCAGTCCAACACTTATTTGTACTTTTTATTAATTTTCTTTTCCTTTGGACGCTGATCCAGGAGAGGACGCTCCAGTCCTGGTGAGAAGCCTGGGAGGACCCTGCCAGCCTGGAGGCTCTTAGTTTTAGTTTAATAAAAATCGTTTTAATTCTTTTTCTGTGTCAGTGTCCACTTTGTATGTTTTGGCCTTTACCGGTCGTAACATATAAATTGGATGGCTCGTCCGGGATATGAATGAACGAGCTGTTAGTTTAGTTTTGATTCAGTAGTTGTGCTGGATCTGAATGAACGAGCTGTTTTGGTTAGTTTAGGATTTGTCTGGGATGTGAATGAACAAACTAGTTTAGGAGTTGTGTTGGATTTGCATGAGCTAGTTTGTGTAGTGGTAAGCTGCTTGTTTGTTCTGTGCACCTACTGTGCATGTTGGTGGTGGTCTGTCTTTGAACAGACATTGTTTGAGCTTGGGTGCTTAAATATTTAATGGGGGCTCGTTGATGAGTTAAAACACAGTGTTTGTGACAGGCAGTTTCACAAATAGCCTTGAGCTGTGTTTTGTGTGTTCTGTGCGGTGCACAGCTGACACACCTGATGGTGTTTGCTTGGTTGAACAGTTTTGCTGTTCACATTTATTTGGGGGCTTTTCAAAAGTGTGAACTTAAAAAAAAATTTAGTCACCAAGTTTGTGAAGGACTTGACTTCAACAGTTGGAAGCTGGCTGAAGCTTCTCTTTGGTGCTGATTGCTCTGAGTAATCAGCTGTGTGTGTGTGTATGCTGCTGCCTGTGATACATTCAAGAGCAGTAGGGCATTTGTGTTTTGGTTCACTGTCATCTGTGTGCAAGACATTTGGTGGTGAACTGTTTGAGTAAGCTGTTTAAAAACAAAGAAACAGTTTTTTTGTTTTTGCTCAACAACATGGCTTTCAATTTAAAAAGATTTCTTGAACATCCCACAGTGCAAGTCTTTGTAGACTGCACAATAGAACAAAAGCTAAGGGTAGCAAACCATTTTAACATTGATGTCAGAAAATATGCTGATGATGAATGGTTGGGATGTGAACTGCTTTGTGAATTGGGTCAGCTTAGGATTTTTCCTGAGATGAATGAGCAAATGCGTTTGAGAGAAAAGGAGGAGGAAAGAGAACGTTTGATTGCCATGGAGAGAAAGAAGCTTGGAGAGGAGCGAGCTGCTCTTGAGCAACAACAAATTTCTCTAAGAGAACGTTTTGAGCAGGAGCGAGCTGCTTTAAAAGAAAAACAAGAGTGTGAACTTTTTTTAATAAAGCAGGAACAACAACAGCTTGAACAACAAAGACGTCAAGCTGCTTTAGAGGAGGAAAATAAGCGTCTTCGTGAACAAGAACGACAAAGACTTCAAGTTGCTCGTGAACAAAACGTACTGAAGTTGCAGAAGGAGCTAACAGAGTTGAGGATCAAAGCAAAACTGGAAAAGCAACATTTGTGTCCCACTGTGTGTCATCCAAAGGTGACACCAGAGCCTTTCAATCAAGCAGGTGTGCCTCTTTCACATCTACAGGAGATGGCGCCAGAAGAACATCAACTGGAGGAGAAAATTGAGGATGACATCAATTTGGGTGACAGTTTCTTCTTATTTCTTGAAAATGAACTTGAGATTAAATATGAAACTGAACTTGAAACTGCACAAATCCAAGTTCAGTCAGATGGGGATTTTAAAAACTTTGAGCTGAATGAACTTGACATTAACCTATCTGAATGTTTTTTATTCAGTTCTGAAGCAGAGGAAGTCTCATTGAACTTAACTGAGGATCCAGAGGAAACTATTTCTGTTTCTTTGTGTTCTTTTGTAGCTCCTGTAGAAAACAAAGGAGTTGTGAAAGATGATGTTGACTTGAGTGACAGTTTTTTATTATTTAAAACTGAACAACTCTCATTTAATGATTCTGTGTCTAACGGTCTCTGTGCTTACAGTGTGGCTGAGAGCAGAGCTGTTGAAGCTGACACAGGGATGCTGTCCAGAGCAGAAAATGAGGACAGATCTCCCCTGACTGTCAAGACACATGTGTCAAGTTCTCTTGTTTCTTTGTGTTCCCTTCCAGCCACTGCAGACTGCAGACTGTTGCTGAATGATGTGGGACCATGGCCTCAAAAAGAAACTGGAAATGAGTCAGGAAATGACTTTATTAAGTCTGTGTGGTGTGCAACAGTGAACTCTTGTGTTGACCATAATTCACCGTCTAACACTATTTCCTGTATTTTCAGAATAACTGATACTGTATTACATCTGCTACAGTTGACCAGAAGGTGTCGCTACAGCTGAATGGAGAGAGTTGTCCAACACTGTCTAGTGCTGAGATGGAGGAAAACAGTTTCCCTCCATCTGTAAAGAAATTAAGACTCTCTTCGTCACTGACTGACCTCATCAGAAATGATGATGGCGTTTGTTATGCAAAACAAATGCTTTTCAGATTAATGTCAGATCAGAGATGCTTGTTTGGTTTTAAAACTTTTTGAGTGTGACTGTAGAAAATGTTAGCGGTTTGATGGACTAGTTTTTTAAATGGTGTTTTTAGTCCATTTAGGTGGTGTGACCGCTACATTTTAACCCTCTGTTTTTTTTTGTATGGGTGGATGTGTGATGTTTTCCCCTAACATACACATCACCCCCATACAAAATAACTTTCGGTGGGGGTGTTATGAACCTGAGGGGGTTCAGAGTTTTTTTAAAAACATCATTATTGTGTTTAGGTTGGCTGCAGTCTGCTAAAGAAAGCACCAGCAGCCTGTAGCTGCACTTTTTTTCACTCAGCCTAATCAGGCTTGATTAGCTCAGGTGAAACACCTGTTTGCTCTCAGCCTTTTAAATAGTCTGAGCTGAGACCTGAACACTGTGGAGCCTTTGCTTGGAGCAAGGGAGTTGTTGAGATTGCCAATTGAGGTTGGTGGACGCAAGCAAGGGGGCTTGTTGGAAATACTTGGAATCCTGTTGCAGGTAAAAACCAAGTTTTGCTCAAAGCAGTTTTATGCTGCATGTGTGTGTGTTCAGAAGTGTTCTCCACCCACTTTTGATCACTGTGAGCTGTGAAATGTCTTAAATGACTGGTGCTGCCTAAACAGCACATGTAGAGCAAAGGGTGCTCTTGTGACAGCCTTAGTATTTACTAGGGTTGTGTGAAACAAGTTTTAAGCTTGTTTGAGACTGGTGTAGGAAACACTAGATGTTTAACAGCTGGGAAGCTGTAGGATGTACAAACATTGAGGAGAGCTCCACCCTCTCCGCTTGTTTGTGAGTCTGCTCCAGGGGGAGTGGAAGGTGAGCTGGTTAAGCTCTTAAAGTGACTCTGGCTGCTTAAAGCAGAGTTCTGTGTGAGTTAAGGCACCTTAAGTGCTGGTTGTTACTTTGGCCTAAACTTAGGAAGTGTGAGCCTGTGCCACTGAGGCCTGTTTGCGTTTAACTTTGGAGACACTGAGGGGAGTGTCTGTGCAGCCGTCCAAGAGGGGGACAGCTGAGGATAACAGTGAGGGACTGTTACCTTTTTTCTCTTTTTCATTTTATTTTGTACTTTTGACTGTGTGGGTGCAGGTAGTCCAGTTCTCGTGTTTTGTTTATTTAGAGGGACTTCTTTGGTAAGGTAGATCGTCGCCTGGGGGGGTACGACGGTCCTGTACAGGATTGGATCAACCTGGGTGGCGTTTTATTGTTTTTGGCCTCGCCCACCAGTCCAACACTTATTTGTACTTTTTATTAATTTTCTTTTCCTTTGGACGCTGATCCAGGAGAGGACGCTCCAGTCCTGGTGAGAAGCCTGGGAGGACCCTGCCAGCCTGGAGGCTCTTAGTTTTAGTTTAATAAAAATCGTTTTAATTCTTTTTCTGTGTCAGTGTCCACTTTGTATGTTTTGGCCTTTACCGGTCGTAACAAATATAATAGAATTTATCTGACAATACTTTATGCAGTTATTATAAATCAAGTCAGGTGTTTTGTCGACCAGTCATCATCTCGAAGGGATAGATAGTTTTTATTTTAATCACGATGGTTACTGAACAACACAATAAAAATCCACTTTTTGGATGAGTTTTGTACCTGGATGTGACAAACGCTGAAATAACTTCATTTATTTACTCTCTGAAGAAAAAGAACGGCTTTTTCTCCTGTGAGTTCTCCTGTCCAGCAGTTTAAATCTCCTGTGAGTGTGCGTGTGTGGAGTCACGGCTGACGTCACACAGTGAGCTGACGCAACCAATCACAGAACTTGTAGTCGTCATGGGAGTTGTAGTTCTTTCCCTCTGACCTATCACAGTGTGTCTCTACAGCCCCGACAACCAATCACAATACATAAACAAACGCCACGGCCATTTTGAACAGAAAGTAGCTATCAGTTAGCAAAAGTTTCCGGACTGTTGTTGGGCTGTGAGGTGTTGTTTGTCAATTTACATACAGTTGTTGTGTTTTCTGTCAGAGACTTCAAGGGAACTCCCTACTGTTAAGGTGTGTTCTGTCAATTTACATGTATGTGTTACCTCAGCTGTGATTAGTTGTGTTTTCTGTCAGAGACTTCAAGGGACTCCCTACTGTTAAGGTGTGATCTGTCAATTTACATGTATGTGTTATTGACTTGTAAGCCTGTATAAAACTTCTCGTTCTCACAGCTTCCATTCAGAATTGAAAAAGACTTCTGGACAGAAGTCGAAACGTTTTCTGTTACAAATAAAGTCCAGTTGATCCTGAATTGAACGCCTTTTTGATTTCCGGACTTTTCAACACATAAAAACGCTTAATAATAGAGCAGTAAAATTCTGAAATATAGCAAATCACATTCTACAGTTACACTAAGCTCAACGCTCAGCAACACAGCGATTCAACTGTCGAAAACAACGACGGACTCTCTCGGAACCGTCTCGAACCGTTCGGTCCACAGCAGATCCTGGACACACCAAACCACTGAGCAGAAAAAGTTTCTGACAGCATATGCTTGTTTACCCGCTTCAAATGCAATGACTACACAACAGCATTTCCTCGTAGTTTTATAAATGAGCTTATTAGGCAAAAAGTTGACGCGGAGGTCAAACGTGAATGCGCTATTCTGTGACAAGTCAGCAGTGAGTCCAAACAGAACCAGGACCTGACTGACCCACACAGCAGCCCAAACAGCTTCAAACAAGGACAGGATTTATAAAAAAAAATACATACATTCGGTTCTTCTCTTCTCTCACAGTTGGGTTAAATACAAAATAAGTCCATAAATCTTTTCTGGGCAAGTGGGCTTGCGGCCACCGACCGAGCCCCTTCGTGCAGCATGATCTTCATGGTCCAGTTTGAAGAAGTCACAGGTGACTCACCTGAGGTGAGCGCGCGCCGCGTAGCGCGTAGCCGTGCTGCATCAACACCGCGGTGGTGGGCGTGACCAAACAGCTGACTTTCCGACACAATATAATTATGAGCAGAAATATAAATTATTGACGGACCACCGACTAACATTTTCATTCAGTCCCGTCTCGTTAACGAAAACTCACACACATTGTCACGTTTTAATCATTAAAGAGCAATGTTTATTTAGTTACTGTCTCGTTATTGTCATGAAAAAAGGGGGAGTTGACGAAAATTTTAAGTTAACGTCACGTCAACAAAAACATCACTGGTTCGTTATGGACAATCCATGACGAGCACAGAAGTCCAACAACAGAACACCACTTGGGTTCAAACAGAGGGGCCGTTCCTCCCAACCACACCACTCCAGGTCTCACTATCATTGCCCACGTGAGCGTTGAAGTCCCCCATGTGAGCGTTGAAGTCCCCCAGCAGAACAAGGGAGTCCCCAGGAGGCGCACTCTCCAATACCCCCTCCAAGGACTCCAAAAAGGGTGGGTAATCTGCGCTGCCGTTTGGCGCATAGGCACAAACAACAGTCAGAGCCCGTCCCCCCACACGTAGGCGAAGGGAGGCTACCCTCTCGTTCACCGGGGTGAACCCCAACGTACAGGCACCAAGATGGGGGGCAACAAGTATGCCCACTCCTGCTCGGCGCCTCTCACCAGGGGCAACTCCAGAGTGGAAGAGTGTCCAACCCCTCTCAAGGAAACTGGTTCCAGAGCCAGAGCCATGCGTTGAGGTGAGTCCGACTATTTCTAGCCGGAACCTCTCAACCTCACACACTAGCTCAGGCTCCTTCCCCACCAGAGAGGTGACATTCCATGTCCCAATGGCCAGCTTCTGTAGCCGAGGATCAGACCGCCAGGGTCCCCGTCCTCGGCCACCACCCATTCCACAATGCACCCGACCCCTTTGGCCCCTCCCACAGGTGGTGAGCCCATGGGAAGGGGGACCCACGTCTCCTCTTCGGGCTGTGCCCGGCCGAGCTCCATGGGTAAAAGCCCGGCCACCAGGCGCTCGCCAACGTGCCCCTCCTCCGGGCCTGGCTCCAGAGTGGGGCCCCGGTGACCCGCGTCCGGGCGAGGGAACATTGTTTCCAGTGATTTGACTCATCATAAGGGGTCTTTGGGCTGCACTTTGTCTGGTCCCTCACCTAGGACCTGTCTGCCTTGGGTGACCCTACTAGGGGCATGAAGCCCCTGACAGCATAGCTCCTAGGATCATTGGGACACTCAAACCCCTCCACCACGGTAAGGTGGCAGCCCAAGGAGGGGCAAAAGGTTTTATAGTCTACTAAAATAACCACCATGAGGGATATAATTATGACTGTTTGATGATGACATAATTGATGGTGTATGTTGTTATGTTTGGTACTCTGATGCAAATTCAGGGGCACTTCTGAAATATTTTGGAGCACCCACTGCCACAGGCCAGGATGAAGAGCCATCCACTTCTTCAACTGAACAGCTATCTTCAGCAATGGACTTGGAGCCTCAGGAACAGGAACCACCCTCCTCCTCACCCACAAATGTGTCTCCACATACGTTGTTGGATCCTGAGGACAAAGACCCATCTACATCAACATCCTCCCAGGAGTCTTCAGGTGGGTGTTTGTGTGTGAGAGGGGAGAGGGGAGGAGGGCCATTTTGACAAGTTTTTTTAATTACAGTTTGCCATTATAGAAATGTCTGGAGCTGAACTCCCACCAAATCCTCCTGCTGAGGATGAGCACCTGTCTGCTGATCCTGCTGACTGGCCTTCGGTTCTGACTGACAAAATGTGCACACTGTTAGTTTGCAGAGGACCAAGTCAAGTAAGAGCTGACTTTGTTTTTCCAAAGAACGAGGATGATGGTAGAAGTTGCCACCACCAGTATTTTTGGAAGACATTAGTTAGTGGTGAAAAGATGCTTAGAAGCTGGTTGGTGTATTCTGAAAAAAACAACAGCCTTTTCTGCTTCTGTTGCAAGTTGTTTTCAAAAACAAAAAGGAATACAAGCCTAACAAATTCAGGACTCACAGACTGGAAACATGCAAGTTCTCTGCTCACCTCACATGACACCAGCCCAGAACACCAAAATTCACTGAAAGCATGGAAAGAGTTGGCAGTGAGGATGAAAAAAGGGGAAACAATTGATAAAAAAACAGATGGCACTTTTATAGGCTGAGAGAGTGATGGTACATCCAGACCGAACGCGATTTCAACGGCAAAAAAGCTCAACACGCACGCAAGTGGACGCACTTTGTGTCCAGACCAAAAAGCCAGAAGCGAAACTACCCAGAAAACTGCTGCGCAAGGTTGCCAGATAAAAATTAATTAATCATCTAGTACTGTTGCTTATTTTTTATTTTTTTAACCCAAACTGTCATATTTGCTGCGTGAGGGTCTGATAAGATTA
>JBBPBX010013449.1:0-25022 GCA_038048925.1 Garcialebias charrua
GTTCCTCAGGGTTCAGTGCTTGGACAAATACTCTTACTTCATATATGCTTCCATTAAGTAATGTTATTAAACGGCATGGGATCAATTTTAAATATGTTAATGATAGACAATTATATTTGTCCATGAAACCTAATGAATCCAACCAGTTACTTAAGTTACAATCATGTCTTGAAGACATAAAAACTTGGATGACCCTTAATTATCTGCTTTTAAACTCAGAAGTCAGATGTTTTGGTTTTTTGTACCTGAGCCTCATAAATTTTGAAGTCTTTCACTTCTCTGGATGGCATTAATTTGGCCTCCAGTTCTAATGTTACTTATCTTTGTGTTATTTTTTTATCAGGATATGTCTTTTAACCCTTAGATTAAAAATGTTACCAAAATTGCTTTCCTCCACCTGTGTAATATCAATAAGATTAGAAACATCTTGTCCAAAAAGTATGCAGAGAAACTGGTTCATGCATTTGTCATGTCTAGACTGGACTATTGCAATTGTTTACTATCTGGATGTCCACAAACTTCTTCAAAAAGTCTTCATTTGATCCAAAATGCTGCTGCCAGAGTCTTAAATGGAGTTAGGAGAGATCATCTCTCTCCAGTTTTAGCTTCTCTCCATTGGCTCCCTGTCAAATCCAGAATTGAATCAAAATCTAACTTCTAACCTACAAAGCTCTCAACAACCTAGCTCCATCTTATATTACAGATTTTATTCTTCCATATTTTCCGAACAGAGCACTTCGCTCTCAGGCTGCAGGTTTACTTCTGGTTCCTAGAGTTTCCAAAAGCAGAATGGGAGGAAGATCTTTCAGTTCTCAGGCTCCTCTTTTGTGGAACCAACTTCCAGTTTCTGTCCGTGAGGCTGACACATTGTCCAGTTTGAAGACTGGGCTTAAGACTTTTTTTTTTGATAAATCCTGTTGGATTGGGTTTCATGGGCTGTCCCTTATGCTGCTATAGGCTTAAACTGCTGGAGGACAAACTGACCACATTTCTTCACTCTGCTACTGTCTTTACTTACTCTGCTCAACCTGTTTTGTATTTGTAATTATTTTTTCTATCCTTGACATGTGTTTTTGTCTTTCTTCCAATAGGAGGTACAACTGCACCTACACCTGGACCTGCCATTCAATGTTCATTTCTCCTTCCTGTCCTCTCAAACTCAGCCGGTCAAAGCAGATGGCCACTCGTCCTGAGCCTGGTTCTGCTGGAGGTTTCTTCCTGTTAAAAGGGAGTTTTTCCTTTCCACTGTTGCCATTGTGCTTGCTCAGGATGGGAGACTGTGATGAAGTGAAGATTAAACTTGTCTGCTGGATTCCTTAGATAGAGAACTTTACTAACTGGCTTTTCTATGTATGTGAATATTCCTATAAAGTGCCCTGAGACAACTTTGTTGTGAATTGGCGCTATATAAATAAAATGAATTGAACATTTGGTGTCCCCAAGGATCCATTCTTGGTTCAGAACTTTTTGTCCACGCTGTATCCGCTTAAGTTGGATTTAATTCTTAAATAAATCAAACGTGATAATGTAATTGTTTATGTATTTTTTGTACATGTTCATTTGTCTGTTCTATGAAGTACTAGACATATTTTAATGAAAGTAATCATTGGAACAAGTCTACAACCGATTAACTGTTTGAGTCGAGTTGATTCAAAAGGCTGCCATGGCTTTTTGATCTTAACAAGAACAACAGTATCATAACTCTGTCAATTTCATAGTTATTGAACTAACATTTGGTGTGGTAGTAGCTGAGAGTCATGTCCATCACATATTCTGAGCACTAATAGCTTATCCAAGATCCTTGTTTAAAACCTGGGCATTCTATAAAGGTTTTTTTTTTTACTTTACACAATTTTATTACTGTTTTTATTGCTTTAACTTGTATAGTTTTACATAAGCACTTCGATTGACACTTTTTTTTAATGCTTGTAAAATTTGCCTTTACACTGTATCTTGCCTTATCAGACAGGAATACTTTGAGGAATATTTCCTGGAAAGAGAGAAAAAAGGAATGTTTGCAAAGACAAAGTTTGGAATCAACTATTGTCGAGTGATGCGGGAAAGAGAGGAGAAAAGTGAAGACGGTGGAGAAGATAAACACAGATGTCATCAGTGACTTGAGACAACTGCAAAACTCAACAAGAAAAAAAAACACATGTGAGACAGTAGGAACATTTTCCTTCAAGTGTCAGAGACATGGTGTTGGTGCCTGGTGAGAGGAAGGAGTGATAACAAGTGTAAGGGATAGAATACTAGTCAGTTTGCTGATTAGTACAATTTTCCAGATGAACGATTTGAGCAGATTTTAAATGCACAAACTTATCAATATTCACGAGTTCACTCTTTTTCCGGATTAAATTGCTTAAATGTGACTAGACAAAATGTAATTTCACGAGAGACGTCAACTTATGTTGATCCACCAGAAGATGAACCTTTTATTGAGACAATCATAAAAGTACATTAAACATTTGTATCGAGATTAGTTCTGATTTAATAACTACTGGAGACAAGAATTCAAATTGGAACAAACAGACAAGTTATAGTTTAACTTCCTGTTGGCACATTTACTTAAAAGTTTACTGGCTTAGGAAAAATAAGAATAAGGAGGAAGAAATGGAATGAAAGATAAGTTTAACAGAAGTTAATTATTTTGAAATGCAACAGGGTGGCACTTTTCCCAAACGAGTCCGGCTGGACTCCCCGCACGTTCAGCATACAATCTACGACTCTTTACCTGGTGACGAGCACGTCTCTTGGAGATAAGAGCTGAGAAGTTGTGGACACTTAACGGACTGTGTTGTCCAGTAGACGTCCAGTTGCACTTCCGCGCGTGTATAACTGATTCAACGATACGAGCAAGAGCGCCTTTCCCGTCAGGAACCAGGCCAACGTCCTGACTGGGTTTCAAAATAAAACTTTCAGAAAACAAATTCTTTCAGAACAGGAATGAGTGAGTTACTGCTGAGCTGTGCCGTAGGCTGATAACGTCGGTCTAATTGACATTTGACCAGAACGTTCAAACCAGTTTCCAGAGAATAACCAAGTTGTTCAGTTCAGTTCTCCCTTTTCAAACCGAAGCCAAAACGGGAAGTAAGAGTTTTATATTGAGGGCGGGGTCAGCCCACTTCCTGAATGGTTATTGGTTGTTTGAACAAAATAAATGGAGTTCACTTAGCAGTTCCCAGAGTTGGAAAACTCTGAAGGACACCAACGTATTGTGTTTTGACCAGTGGCCAGGTGGAGCTGTTAGTAAAAAGAATATTATGGTTAATTCACAGACAAAACAGAAAAGTTGCAGTTAAAAGTTTACCCTGAACTGTGCCATAACTTTCACGCATCCTCGTACTGCAGAATAACCCAGCATGAGAGTAACACTCATGTTAATAACAGATCATCATTCAATGACAAAAAATATACTGTTGATCAATTCTGAATTAACACAAATTCAAAGGAAGTCTTTTCTGATTGATTTGTGTCTCTTAATTCAAAGTAAATGTAACAAAATAGTGTCCACTTGTCTCCTTGAGAGCTCAAGAAAAGTGTAACACTCAGAGTTTCAGAGAGATGTGAAAAGGTTTAAATCCAGTAACGGACATGAGGTGCTGTATCACTACACAAGTTTAGAAGCAAGAACAGAAGAGCATTCTTTATGGTTCAGGAACAAAGTAAGTTATAGTTTTTGGATGTTTTAGGAGGAAAAATGATGTGGTCAAAAACAAGAGGCAGAAAGATGTTTCAGGCTTGACTGGTGTCAGAAACGGAAACGTTCGAGACAGAGACTTATTGTGCTGACCCTCATCACCTGGAAACAACCAGAAGTGTCTTCATCTTTGTCCTCTCAGGGGTTCTTTACCATCTGCAGCTGGACTTTCAGCAACACATTTGTTCAGCCCAGTCTGGAAGTCGTGGGTTGAGTCGGGCATGTTCTGGCTCATGCTGCTTCATCAGATGGAGATCAGTGAGGTCTGGAGGTCAGCTCGATGCCCCGAGCTGTTCATGACTTTTGAACCAATTCTCAGCAGTCCGTGCTGAGTTTGGATGGATTGCAGTGGCACCAGGAAGCAATTACAAACAGCAGCTCCGTTTTCTGGAACGACTGTCTCTTCAGGTATTTTAACAGACTCTCTGTCAGGACTCTGAGTGAAAACCTGACATCATTAGACTGCTCCAGGAAGAATGTGTTTGAATACCCCCGGCTGGTGTCATCTCTGCTCGCAACAGAGACGGTTTAGTGGCATTTTATTAAATGACAAGATAATTTTGCTAAATCAGCAGGACAAGAGAAGCAAATAGCAACAGGCACACCGAAACATAGTCTACTATATCTTTCACTGAATTGAAAAAGACTTCTGGACAGAAGTCGAAACGTTTTCTGCAACAAATAAAGTCCAGTTGATCCTGTATTGAACGCCTTTTTTGATTTTATCATGTCCTGGACGACTGAGAATCTTCACCAGCATATATCTTTCACTGCATTTCTGTTTTGAATATTTAAAGCCATTTATTCTAGCCTGGTTTACATGAATGCATATAGATTGAAAGTTATGAAAGCATCACAGCCTTTCACTTTTAGGTTTTTATGTTCAGATATTTTTCCCGCACACGTTATTTTATGCAGTTGTTTTTACACTGACGTTTGTTTACTCGAGCATCGCTGTGCACGTCTACTCCACTTCTTACATTTGATCAAATGATTAAAGCTGAGCTTTGCTAACTCTTGATGTCATTAGCAGAAAGACTCGCTGCGTCTTCCACCATTCAACTTTCATTACATTCTTTTGTTATGAATTTAGGATATGACATGCAGTATCTCCGTCTATTCATTATCTACGGGGGTCACTGTGCAAAAGGCGGGGGACACCCTGGACAGGTCTCACAGGGACACATAGAGACAAACAGCCATTCACTCCCTCACTCCCACCTAGAGACAATTTAGAGCAGGGGTCTGCAACCTTTACAATCAAAAGAGCCATTCTTACATCTTCGTTCACTAAATTAAATGTGCCCAGAGTCACAGCAACCTGCTACAACTGTGGTTATCAATTGGTGGCCCATGGGCCACTTTAAGTTTGTTGGAAGAGACATTTGTGGCTAGGGGTGACATTTGAAAGCTAAAAGTAATGATTTTTAACATTTATTGACATTTTTGCAATTTAAGACAAATGAAAAGACCAGATTGTTGTAAAGAGGGGGAACAATGTTTTTTTTTTAATGAAAGAACAATTATGAAATTGCAGACCTATGTACATTTTTAAATTGTGGAAGAAAAATAATTAAGTATAGAAATAAAGCAAAAAAGTTAAAGTATTTGCAAAAGAAATAACAGGAAACCAGTTAAAACGAGAGTTGTTTGTGTAACAACCAATAAAATTCAGTTCTGTGTTTGTTTTGGTCGAAGCTTAAGAGCCGCTACAGAGGGACAAAGGAGCCACATGTGGCTCCAGAGCCGCAGGTTGAAGACCCCTGATTTTGAGTTACCAGTCAGCCTAACGTGTATGTTTTTGGTCTGTGGAAAGAAACAAAAGCACCTGGAGAAAACCCACGCAGCACGGAGAGAACATGCAAACGCTATCCAAAGGCCGTGGCCCGGATTGAACTGGGGCGACCTGCTCACTGAGAGGCAGCAGCTCTACCACCTTCACCACCTGTTATTTACATCTAACTTTAAGTAAACTGTCGATTATCTTCATAGATAAATTTGAGTAGGCCTACAACAAAAAGCAAGTGGTGGTAATCAGAACTCAGACAATCCATCAATCAGATTATTCAAAAGACAAATCTTCAATTCAGTTTATTTATAAAGCACCAAGCCACAGCCAAAGTCATCTCAGAGCACTGAACAGAAACATTATACATGAAAAGTGAGAATTATATTATTTTTCTGAGGAGCCAGCAGACTGCTTTGAGCCTTAACTTTGTCACAGACTCTCATCCAGCAGGAACTAATCAGGTTTTACATTCATTTCTTTCCGCTGCACACTTTCATGCTACATGCCAGTGAGGTGGGAGGGAAAAGTCTTCGTTACAGTGTACAAGCTGGAACTAACAGCTGATACTGTTGTCACTGTGTGACCGGTGAAAATGGATTTCTTTAAAAAACAAATTGATTTAAAACTATTTTTTTTTAACAGGTTTTATCAAATATCCTTGCAGCAAAGCAGATGTTTTCGCCTGCAAGCTTGAACACCAGCACCTCTGTGTTTTATCATTGTGCTGCTAGTCTGAGTCAACACTGGGGGAGAGGGTTAATGAAAAGTGACAGGTCTTCAGTCAAACCAGGCATTTTTAAATTATTTGACAATGGAATGCGCATAAAGGGTCAGTTGTAGAATGGCTCAGTGAATAAATTAGTTTGCAGGTTCAGCAGTTTGCTCCGAGGACAAAATAAAAGCCCCATAGCACCGAAGACATAGTTGGAAATCATGCTACATTAACTTTATACAGTAGTTTCATTAGCTGCAAAGTGGTTTCCTGAAACTTGTCATTTTTGTTCAGCTAGCATTTAACTGAGCTTGTAATGCAATGAAGAAAGCAAAGCTCACGACAGGTCAATAAACTGCACCTGCAGGACACTTTCCAGGTTCTGTTGACCCCTCAAGCACTGTAGGACCAACCACAGAGTCTGCGGACATCAAGGTCTTTTCTGTCACACCCTGATGACAAATGTTCGGCCTCCTGAGCCATGCTGCAGTGAAGATCACCTCCGTGGCATCCTGTGGATTTTGGACAGTTTTTCAGACTTTTCCTGGAGGCTGAGTGTCAAGTTTCTTTACTTTAATGCTTTATCATGGTAAATGTTTTTAAATAGTACCTGAAAATGTTTCAGTATGCAAAAGTCTTTAGTATTGGCTCAATTTGGAGAAAACTTGGTACAAAATTGTATTTTTAATCAGTATTAAAATATAAGACAAACAATATTTTCTTCCTCATTCATAAATATTTATACCTTCTAAACACCACAGACATCTTAAAACATTTTTTAAACATTGAATCAATAAAATAAATGCATTGAAAATCAGTTTTAGATTTCACCTCATGCACATCAGTGCATAGTTTAATAGTTTGAGCCCAACACGTGCAGGCCTCCTGCAGGTGATGGAAGCTCGATACTGACACCGTGTGGACATTTTAGAGAACTGCAGCATCTGCTGCTGCACATTTCAACCAACTTCACAACATTTCTGTCCCTTTTCAAGTGAACACGTCTTTAGGTTTATGTCCAGATGTAAAAATCTGAGTATCTAAAAGCTGTATGTGTGTTGTAATGATGTAAAGTCCCACCTGGATGTCTGACGCCATCAACTGGGAGGCAGTCTGGTTTACGAGACAAACTAAACAATTCTCTCAGGTGCCATAAAACTATTTGCAGAATTTTCCACCTGCACACACACGTGGTTGTGGACACAATGATGGCTGGTGAGTTTAGAGTTAGCTCATGTACAGTGCTGTCAAGGCTGTTTCTGCTCTTGGTTTTATTTTGACATTTTTTTCTTCGTTTTATTATTAATAACCTTTATTTGACCATTGAGATCACAGAGCTGTTTTACAAGAGAGGCCAGGGCCTGAAGGCAGACTAACATGCATGTTTTTGTCTGTGGGAGGAAACCCACACAAGCACAAGAAGAACATACAAACTCCACACAGAAAGACCCCCATGGTCCAACCGGGGATTGAACCCAGGACCTTCTTGCTGTGAGGCAACAGTGCTAACCACTGAGCCTTAGTTTTTTTTAAGAATTTTAATATAATTCAACTTTCTTTTGGCTGCTCCCTTCTTCAGGGGTCCCCACAGTGAGTGTTTATGCCAGATGTCCTTCCTGACACAACCTGCAACCACAGAATTATAAATGGTGGCACTGACCACTGCTGCCATTAATACGTTTCCTTTTTGTTTAAACACACATTATTGGTGAAACCAGTCTGACAGCCCACTGGGGGAGGTCACCGGATTCATCGAAGGAGTGCATAACACTCCACTACCTCCATGCTAAAGATTTTTTTCCAGCTCAATATCTGTAAAACTAGTCATTTTTGTATTTGCTCCTGCAGGTAATTAGCTCAGTCAGCTTGACTCTGTTAATCCAAAATTTACCTAGAGAATTTAATTCAAATCCATCCAGCAGTTCGTGAAATATTTTACAAACAGACATTTACTACTAAAGAACGTTCTACCGTTTGTCTTCAATCCAACACAAGTAACTCAGCAAGTCACAAATATTCATCAAAATGTTTTATTGAACAAAAGTATCTGAATTCTCATCACGTGGTCAGTACAGTACCGTAGTTGGATCTTAATGATTCATATATGCACCTCTTATTTTGAATATATACATACAGTGGAGACAAGAATTAAATAACAGTGCTCAGTAACATTCAGATATATCGTATAAAAGCCGAAGACCCCATCAACACTTTCATTGGTAAACAGAAGCACAGAAGAATCAGGGAAATGTTTGGCATTAGTAGATTTTCAGCTTTAAACCAGGTGACCGTATATTTATTTGGCTTGACAGGAGAAAAAAAAATGAAGGCTTCTAAAGTCCAGCTCCACTGAGCTACCACTTTTAATATGGAAATAAAACATGTATACGAACATTCACTTTAAAAAAAAAAAAAGCCAATTTATTTTAGTAGTGGCGCTTAAAGGTAGTTACTTTCTTTAAAACGATCGTATTGGCGTTAAATGTCCGTACCTGACGCAGCCTTGTTATACTTGTTCAGCACCGGCAAACCAGATATTCAAAAGACAGCAATTTACTCGTTACCATATGAAATACTCTGATATTAAAAAGGTACAGCTTAATCAGTCTGTTACTGGGGTCTCATTCAATATCGTAGTTTTTTGTTTACATTCCCTGCAGAACTCTGTACTTCTCATAACTGCATTACATCGCAGCAACAGATTGACTGCAGTTACTCCAAAGTGTTACCCAAAAGAAGTTCATTAGTCGTCTGTCAGTTTCCTCACGTAGTAGACTGGACAGAACAGGAACATGTTCAATGTGACACAATATAAAGCATGAGCACTGAACCAAAGTGTGGCGAGTGCAGTGCAGACCTGGAGCCAGCAGTAACGACGACGTGGCACGTTTGGTTACACGAATCCACATTCAAAACTCTACAGGACCGCAGAGGTTATATCGCATTAACACCCCCCACCTCCCTTACCGCCTCCGTCAGAAATACTACAGCGAGTGTTGTACATTGAAAGCATCGCTAGAAACAGAAACGAGGTGGAAAATCAAATTAAAAGATTTCAGCAGGAGAGAAAAATCACGTAGTGGAATGGTGAAAAAAAAAAAAAAGGCAGAGTGATTCTGGTCACTTTATGAAAACACAACGATACAAACCGTCAAAGACGAGAACTTTAAATTAGCTCGACAAAAGATTTCCTACCCAGCAAGTTTTTTCTTCTTCTTCTTTTTACAAATAAATGAAAGTAAATCAAACAACGGGCTGCCATCAGACATGACAGCAGAGTTAGGTCCCTCAGAGGAGCGAGTCCGCTCTGATCTAATAAATGTCCGTTCTCCCGCCATAATTAAGATTAACGGTGTGACCTACAACGTGCGCACTCGTAAACAGACATTATGGATGACGTCAGAGCCTCAACCCCGACAAGGCCTCAGGCGTTCTGTTAGCAGCACCTCCAACATGAGGAGGCGTGGTTTACATGAGACATTGGCTCCGTGCTGGGGGTCTTGGGGTTGACTGCCAAAGAGTTTCACCTGGGGGGAGAGGGTTGACTCACCACTAGACGGTGACCAGTAAACCCAGTAGGTGCAACTGAGGATGTGGAGCAGATGCCACTGCACGAGGGTCCAGAGCTAAGGCTGGAGTTAAGACGGTAAGGGAGTGTACACGTGTGTGTGTGTTTGAGATCCAGTGCAGATGTGTGAATCACAGCAGCGATTTCACCAGGTACAGCTTCTCCCCGTGTTCGCTGGTGAAGATGGGGGCTTTCTTGTAATGCTCCACTAGTTCGTCCATGGAGCTGAACCTGCGCTGGCCGATGCAGTAAACTCCGTCCGACAGCTGCACTTTAAAGTGTTTGTTCTTCCCCGCCGCCTTCAGAGACACGGAGAAGTCACTGGGCTGGAAAAGAACAAGAAGAGCGACAGATCATTATTGTTAAGTGTCCAGCAGGTGGCAGCACATCCCCCGTATTAAACAACTGCAAAAACTGGAAGCAAAAGAAAAACCCTGTACTTCTGCTGCCGTTTCATAAAACTTTACATTTGAGTTTCATTTCAAATGTGTTTGGCTCTTTTTGTGTTTTTGACTTTAAAAGTTTATCTGCAGACACTGAAGTGTTCCTCTGAGGACTGCTACAAACCGGATGTGTCTTAGGTGCGTCTCAAACAAGTTGAATATTGAGGCAAATGTGTTTTTCCCCCGAATCATTTCAAAAAGTGAACTCATCAATTACATAGATTCATTACAAATGAAGTGAAATATTTCCAGCTTTTATTTCTGGTCATTTTGATGATTACAGCTTCCAAATAATGAAAAAACAACATTCTGTGTCTCAGTAAATGAGAATTTTCCAGTCAGCTTTTGGCACCTGTGTCAGTGTGGGCAGGAGTCAAGTCCTGCTGGAGAATTCAACCAGCATCTGCAGAAAGCTTCAGCAGAAAGAAGCATGAAGTCTCTAAAATGTCCTGCTAAATTGACTGTGGACTTCAGAAAACCCAGTGGACCAGCACCAGCAGAACATGGACCCAAACCATCACTGACTGTGGAAACTTCACTCTGGACTTCAACGTGGATTCTGGACCTCTCCGCTCTTCCTCCAGACTCAGACCTTGATTTATAAATGATGTGCAGACTTTACTTTCATCTGAAAAAAGGACATTGAACCACAGTTCTTTGTCTCCTCAGCAGGTAAGACGCTGACGTTGTCTCTGGTTCAGAAGTGGCTGCACTTGAGGAATGAGACATTTGTAGCTCATGTCCAGGAGTTAATCAGCTGAGACACCAGGAGTTTATAATAATGAACCTCTTCATAATATTCTAACTTTCTGAGACACTAGTATGTTTTGTAAGAATCATCAACAAACAGGAACTAGACTTGAAATATTTCACTATGTGTAAATGAATCTATGCAATATATGAGTTTCACTTTCTGAAGTGATAGACAAAACCTTTTTCATAAATCACACACCAAGAACAAACTAAACAATTAAGGTATTAAGAATTGGAAAAGAAATGACGTTTTAATCCTTACAATTCAGAATTTTTCCCAACAATCAAGTCCTGCCAAATATTTCTGACCACGTCTGAAATTATTTAGAAAATTAACTAATTCAGCTACTTTACCCCTGAACTAAAACGCTTAACATTGTGCTATTTAAAGCATAGCACACATGAGGGTTATTACAAATCAGAAGCATTAAACTGTAGGGTCACAACTAAAAGTGTAGCAGAAATGTGCTTAAACGTTCTTGTTACCAGATTTATAAAGACATGCACGCTCTTCTTTAAAAAGAAGAACGTGCATGTCTTTATAAATCTGAAAATTAATCTGAAAACACAAACCTAGTTTTACATCCTGTCTGTGGTTATGGTTGGATGTAGACACTGATCATGTGCATGCTGCTTTATTTACACCACAACTAGGTAGTGACATCCAAAAACACACTGCAGAGTAAACGTAGAAGTAGGAAATCTTTTTGTTTTCTCGATTCTGAACGTAGGAACAGAATAAATACTGGAAAGAGGGTAAAAACAATCAGCAAAGAATCCAGCAGGGAGGGGGGTGGCATGTTAGGTGGGGTGAATCTAATTAACATGACGTGAACTCCACCTACGAGAAAATGTAACCCAGGGTGAGCTAACCTCCGACAGACAAACTACTGATAGCTACAATGGTGGAGGTGGAGGTAGTGACGCTCACGGTGATACCTGAGGCACTTAGTGAGGCATTTTTGTCTCATCAGTCAACATTAAGGCAAAGATGACAATTTAAAAAATAAAATAAAATAAAATAAATCAAAGATACTTGTAACTTTAAACAGTTACTGCAGATGTGTTCATGCAGAAAAGTGACCAAGGGCAAGAATTTACAGTGAAGTTCACAACATATTGAACGCTTTGTGCAAAATCGGTTTAGTGCTAACTCATCATAGCAAACAAACCTGTACAACCAGAAGTTGCAGCAGGTAACATACAAAACACACTAAACACAGCACGACTAGCTGTAAGCATTAACCTAAATTTAACCATTCACCTTAAGTTATGACAGAAGATGGAGGATTTACTTGCAGTTACCTTCATACAGATGAACATGTGGTACTTCCTGTTTGTCACTGTTGTTGTTGGGAGACCACGATGAAGTGAAAACACAACAATCTGTTGGCTCCTCAAATAATTAATGTTATTAACTGACTTCATATGTATATATGGATGTTTCTGTTCAGTTCCCTGAGACAACTGCTGTTGTGATTTGGCGCCATTATATAAATAAACTGAACTGAATTGAATCCAGCTGATCATGGGGTCGGTCTTTGTCCATCTTTGACTTTTTTTTCAAACTCCATTCAGGTTTTGTAAATGGAATAAACTATAATCCACTCTCTAAACCATATGCACCAAACTCGAGGCCCGGGGGCAAAATGTGGCCCTCATTAACATCTTATCTGGCTCCCAAGATGAAAACGTAAAATACAGGTAGTCCTCGAGTTACGACGGAGATCCATTCCTACGCTACGTCGTAACTCAAATTTCAACGTAAGTTGGAACATACGTCCAAACTGCACCTTATACGTACAGTACTGTATTTTACAAAGCACTTATCCTATCCTAACACAGTACCCTACATAATTATCAAAAAACACATACATTTCAGAGCCATAATGAAGGAAAAAAAGAGTTAATTTCCTACTCTGGAATGCTGGTGAAACCTTTCCTCCATTCCTCCCTCCCTCCTCCAGATTCTGCATTCGTTTACGTTGTAAAACCGCCGTCCATAAAACAGCTACTTTTCCACAGCTGCTGCCTGTCCAGCTTGCTCCAACAAGTTTTGTTTTGTTTTTTGAATGTCCAGAGGACCAGACTTAGCTTTTTTAGAGAGTACAGGGCAAGCTGTAGCCTCCGCAGCTAACCGGAAACTGCGTAAATAGGCTTCAAAATAAAAAAATTCAATATACATAAATATATATATATTTTTATTTATTTATTTATTTTTTAATGGGAGGTGTGTCGTAGCCGCGAAACGTCGTAACTCGAGGCCGTCGTAAGTCGAGGACTACCTGTACTTCTATCTCTTGAATTTTTTCAGTAATCTTTATGATGTCGAAAGCTCAACAGAGAACATCAAATGAGGCCAATCAAACTCTAGAGGAACCTGTGACCAAGAAAATATGTTTGGTATCTAATTTGAGTTAATGTAGCTTCTGTAATTGGCCCTTAGTTTGAAACATGTTTGAATTTTGGCCCCATTTTGTAAGTGAGTTTGCCATCCCACGTCCACTTTGGCCAACGGTGTTGTTTTAAAGTGCTTTATAAATAAAGTTGTATTGTATTGTATTGTATTGTATTGTATTATTATTGTATTATATCCCTGCTCTAAATGCTCAGGGTAAGGTGTGTCTGAAGTGCATGTTCTCCACTGACAAAGGTGACTTTTTTTTTTAAACGATTTTTCAAGAAATCCTTTATGAGCGCAAAGCGCTGGTAATGCAAAACCCCAACCATGTTATCTGAGGAACAGGGGGTGCAGCTCCTGCAGGTAAGGAGTGTTTACCTTTGGGACAAATTATAACCACCAACTGGTCAGTTGCTGACAAGCCTACTGGGTTGAATGACAGGGGGGTCATGCCAGAAAGCAATTTGTTTTATTTCTTGGGGGGGGGGGGGATAGATTTTCATAAATTTCCCTAAGTATTTTAAAAACTGTTTTGTTTGTTGTGGTGGAGCTCAGAATATAGGAGGAAAGCATCAAACGGGCCCCAAAAAACCATAACTTGACCCTACAAATGCACTAAATGTTCAAATGAGACAATAAAGTAGAGGCTCAGGCTACATACTCTGAACTAGAAAGTTTTCTTTTTCTTTTTTTTTTTTACAGGATACATATGGTTAAAAAATGTGAGCTATAAGTAGCAGCAGAATGAACTGTTGAAAAGTGATTCAGTATCTGCTGAGCACATCATAACACTGAATATGGAATTACTTTTTCCACTTTCTTCTCTTTGTATTTGAAAATGTTTTTGTTTATGTCACCCATCCACATCAACTTTCCAAAAAACACTGATTTTTAATAAAATTCTAGAGAATATGTGAGGAAACACCTCTAACTTTGTGTTTCTTTAATATGAAATACCTCTGAATAAAATATAGAAGAAACTGGCGATATGGTTTACATCACTCAGTGATGTCATTTTGATTACATTATTCATTAAAAAGATGCACACTGAGGTATAGGTGTTATGTGCATACATACATTTTCAACCCTTAATTCAACTTTTAAAACATTGTGCTCAATGAATGAATTGTGATTAATGTATTTTTTTTATCGTTGTATAAAGTTTGAGTTTCTAATCTGGTCAACCATAATTAAGTTTCTTATATTTCTCCAGCCTCCATTGTGTCAGTGTGTCATGACTTCACCCGGCTGACTCACCGATGACTCGCTGTCTCGTATGAGGAAGTCGCCCTCCTCCCCCTTCTCGTTCAGTATACACTCGGCCTGGTGTCTGGTGATGCTGCCGTAGTACCAGTCCCTCCCGGCGAACCTCCCCGAGCGTGCGGGTGCCAAGCGGTTCTGTGGAGAGCCTGACGTAGACGAGGGTTTGCTAGGCTGCTCGTCAAGCACCATCACATAGTTTTTAGGTACCAAACCCACAATGCCACGGGAGTTCTTACACCTCCACCACTCGGGGTCGTTCTCAGGCTTCTCCACCACGTCCATGACTTCTCCCTTCTCAAAGTTCAGCTCCTCCTCTGTCACAGAGCTGAAAGGGTAGAGTGTTTGAACCTGATGAAGAACACTGCCACGCCCGCCTGCGCGGCCGTTTGATAACAAAGTTCCTTGAGGTACTTCTTGGTAGCGATGCGAGGAGTCTCCCTCCCCTCTGTCGTCGGCCCCTGCGAGCTCCTCTTGGACATAATTTGAGGGGAACCAGCCCACACGGCCCGCCTGACTGCCCCGCCACCAGCCATCGCTGCACTTCTCCATAACCATCACTCTGGAGCCCTTCATCAGCGTCAGCTCGTCATCCCTCTCTGCTGCATAAGCAAACTTCACCACAGCAGGGACGTTGAGGTCATAGATCCTCTCGGCGGCTCCGACCACACCTCCACCCCCGCTGCCATTAGAAGGGTACTCTGTGTCCAAGCTCGGTGTGGGGGAGGCATCCCGGGCGCTTGTCTTCCTCTTGTGTTTACCTAAACCTGTGTTTGTGGACAAAAACAAACAGGACGTTCATTATTCCACATCTGAAGATGATTTTTTTTGTCTCCTAAACATTTTCAACAAACTGAGGCTTGTAGTCAACGGGCACCCAGAAGACTACAAAACAAGTTCCCCTGTCAAAAACATGAGTGGCAAAGGGCCCACAGGTAAAGACTAAACATCTTATTAGGATTTTTTATTCAATACAGTTGCACAACAAAATATTATATGAACATACTAAAGTTTACACAAAGAAAAGTTAAAGTATTTTTTAATGTACAAGTTGCTTTTGGGGGGGGGCGCATACTTTGCATGCCCTGCGACTTATAGGCCGAATTTATGGGGGATTTCTTTTCCACCCCCCCCCCCCCTATTTACAGTATAAACCAATTTTTGTCTGAGATATGACCGTTTTCATTCATTCTGACTGAAAATTTTGAACACTACGATTTTCAGCCACTAGTTGGCAGTCGAGTAGTAAGGCATGCCGCTATGTCAAGTAATAGAGTAAAACTCAAAGCTGTCAGATAAATAATGTTAAATTATTATTTGTAAATATAAATGTTTCTGTTAACCTATTTTATATTTGGATTTTTCTCTTCAGTGCCCTGAGACGACTTCTGCTGTGACTTGGCGCTATATAAGCTGAATTGAATTAAAAGGCAAAAGTGACTATTAATGACAACTGGCTTGCCACAGAATGCCACCGTCGTCTGCCTGGAGCAACCAAATCAGCTTTATTTCGCCGTGCCGCGGCCGCCCCGGCGAAATGCATCCGATTTGACAGTCAAAGTGCATTTATTAAGGAAAAGTTCAACTGAGACTAGGGCTGGACGATATGGGCAGAATTTTATACTGTATACTGTATTATATATTATATTTTGTACATTTCTTAATTTTGGTCGATAACGATATAATTCGATATTGATAAAAACAATATAAAAGCTTCAGAAAAACTGCAAACTATACAAATACATTAATGTTCACCTTTTATTTGTATTTAGCTTTCAAAAAAATTGAAATCACCGTCAAGTAAACCTAAAATTCTCAACTTTGTCAATATTAATAGTTTTGACTTTAAACAACTTTAAAATTGATAGCATTGAAATTCATAGTTAATTAAATTAATTTTTTGGGTGTCGTTATTGATGAGAAGCTGACATGGAAATCTCATGTAAAATACTAAAAAATAAAAAAATGGCAAAATCAATTGCATTACTGTATAAAGTAAAAGAGTTTTTGAATGACAATATTGTAAATGTAATGATTGTTCCATATTTAATCTATTGTATTGCAGTTTGGGGAAAAGCATGCAAAACAATTACAAACCCTATTTTTATTTTACAAAAAAGAGCTACAAGACTTTAGTAGGAAGTGCTATGGTCACCCAACAAATCTATGATTTAATCTGTTCAAATTATTAAAATTTTATGATTTGTTGAACATAGTATTTTACAGGTCATGTATAAAGCTCATAAAATTACCCCCAAATATTCAATTAAAATTTGTCAAAAAAAGAGTTATTATAATCTGAAGAGAATGTAAATGTTTGTAAAACTTTCATTTAGAACTACAGGTAGTCTGAAGGAGCTGTGTTGTAGTTCAGGGAACAGGTTTGTGAAGTTGACTTGATATCACCATAAATATTTCTAAAACTATTTATATGTTTTAAAATATAAATTAAAGTTGTTGGGAAGGTATAGTGCAGGTGAAGAATACCTGAAGTTGTTTAATTTTCAGTTTGGGGATTGTTCAAGTGAAGGTTGTTTGTAGTTTTTTATTTTTATTTAAAAGGACAGATATAAGATTTTTTTTCTTCTTTCTGCACCTTTTCATTCAATGTTTTTTTTTTGTCTTTCTGATGAATTTGTTTTATTTTAAATGAATGAATAAATTAATAAAAAACATGCAGCATCTTGCTGCATGGGTTTCTCTTTTGATACAGCTGGGGGTGTTTCAGGGACACATCGGCTCAAACTTTTATTGTGCTTCGTCTTCTGACTCTCATCATATTCTACCCAGTGAAACCAGTTAGATGTGTTCCCACCGTTAGAACAACTCTCAGTCACATTTAAGAAACCTGCAGTTTATCAGATCTTAGAAATCTGAACCACTTCCACACTGGTGAACTAGTCTTTCCTCTCTTATCAGTGACGTCATCTCTTTCTCTTCGCTTGTGAAACCTTGTTCAGTTACATTCTGACGGTCATGGGCACTCATTTTGAAGTGAAAACTTAACGCGCGTTGGAGATTAGCTTAGCTTAGCCTGCTACACTAACACCTCCGGAACTTGAGCTCTGCGTAACATCTATGTCACCACGCACTTAAGTTGTTGTGTCACAGCTTTTTCTGTCCGTGTTGAAACCGAAGCTGCCGCTTCAACCCGAACAGAAAAAGAAAAGCATCTGTGAAACGCTGTAATCCTAACGAAATATCGAAAATATGCTTAAAACTCGTATCATCATTATTGAATAAAAGTATATTGCGAGATTTATCAATATCGAATTATTGCCCACTTAATGCTCCTCAGCCTCCTTCCTGAGGGGAGTGGGGCAAAAAGTGTGTGTGCTGGGTGAGTGGGGTCCTTCATGATGCAAGTGGCCCTCTTCCTGCATCTGGAGGTGTAAATGTCTGTGATGGTGGGGAGACTGACTCCAACATCTTCTGTGCAGCCTTCACCACTCTCTGTAGAGCTTTTCTTTCTGCAGCTGTGCAGCCTCCATGCCACACGATGCTGGAGCACAGGATGCTCTCCACTGCACACCTGTAGAAGGAGGTGAGGACTGGGCTGCTCAGACCAGCTCGTCTCAGCCGTCTGAGGAAGTAGAGTCTCTGATGACCTTTCTTGATCAGGCTGGTGGTGTTGTTGCTCCAGCTGAGGTTATCATTCATGTGTACACCCAAGTACTTGTAGCTGGAGACCACTTCCACCGCAGATCCTCTTATGTTCAGTGGGGTGTGGGTGTGTTTGTTCCTTCTGAAGTCCACAATCATCTCCTTTGTCTTCTTCACATTGATGTGAAGGTTATTCTCTTTGCACCAGCTCTCCAGGTGTTCCACCTCCTGTCTGTAGCTGGACTCATTGTTTGTGATGCATCCCACCACCGCTGTATCATCTGCAAACTTTACAATATGACAGCCTGGATGGGTGGCTGCACAATCATATGTGAGCAGAGTGAACAGAAGAGGGCTCAACACACATCCTTGAGGAGAGCCAGTGCTGAGGGTTATGATGGAGGAGGATAAGTTGTGGATCCTCGCAGACTGTGGTCTGTTTGTTAAAAAGTCTATGGTACTACCCAGTTACAAATGGAGGGGCTTAGTCCTAGTGTGAATATTTTGTCCATCAGGGTTTGGGGGATCATGGTGTTGAAGGCAGATGTGAAGTCCACAAAGAGCATACAGCCATATGAGTCCTTCTGTTCCAGGTGGGTGAGAGCAGTGTGGACCACAGAGGAGATGGTGTCCTCTGTTGATCGGTTCTCGCAGTATGCATACTGATGAAGGTCTTCATTGATGTTGATGGATGTTTTGATGTGGGTCATGACCAGTTTTTCGAAGCATTTGGCGACTATCGGGGTGAGGGCCACTAGCCAATAGTCATTCAGACCAGTCACTGTGGAGCTTTTTGGGACTGGGATGATGGTGGCGGTCTTCAGGCAGGTGGGAACCATCTCCAGGGCAAGTGAGGCGTTGAAGATGTCGGCCATCACATGGCAGAGCTGATCGGCACATTCGTTCAACACTTTCCCGGGGATGTTGTCTGGTCTGGTCGCTTTGTGAGGGTTGATCCTCCTGAAACTGCTCCTTACTTCTGCTGCGGTCATGCCGAGATGCTCTTCATCCGGTGGCGAGGCTCATCCCTCTGCGCGTTCCCACCTCCGCAAATAGTTTTGAAATGCAGCTGATTTGACTGTCGAAGTGCATTTATTGAGCAAAAGTTAGACTACTGAGACACACCTTTATTATAATTTCGAGCAAACAAATATTTGCTTTTAAGTGCTAATCTTGTTAAATTCTTGTTAAAATCCTCCTGTGCACTCTCCCACAACCACCATTTGGCAGCCAATCAATTTTTGGCACAAGACCGGCCCACATTTCCAGGTTGTCAGCGGTGATGAATAATGGATGCAACGTATACGGTGAAGCAACATATTTATGGATTTTCCCACTTTATTAGAAATATTTGGACTGGTGCGACTTATAGGGCGGTGTGACATGTACGGCGGAAAATACGTCAGTAAAGTTTTGATCTGTCAGTTACACAATCCACAATGTTTAGAGTGATTTTACTTTAGTTTTCAAGTCTAACAGCTGTGAAACAATTGGAGATCTTCATTTATGTGTCTGATCTTGTTCTTTTTGTTTCACTTTGGATCTGCCATCCCACCAGCTTCAACACAGTGCAATGTTCAGACGTGACTCGTCAGCTGGGCCTTAGTGGAAGCACAACCAACCAGGGCTGAAAGGAATGCTGATGGTCCAGGGTGTCTGAGTTCAAGGGAACAAAGTATAGTATAGGGCAGTATAGTGGAAACTCATCTAATGCTCATCATCTACTTGGTATTCAGTCAACATAATCTATCACACTGTATACACATACCGGTATATACAAATCAAAAGGCTGGAAATAGATGGTGCACAGAGGGGAAGAAAAGTGGAGCAGGCACCATGGGTTTGATAATGACAGGCATAACCAAGATCAAAGTCAGCTCCTGTCTCACCTGCCTCTGACTTTTCTATTCATGCACGTTCAAAGACAAGTCTTTAAACGTGTTTGCACACTTCACTGAGACCCCAAGTTTCTGAAGTCTCTACTGAACATAACTAAAGGAGGCCTCCTCTTTTTCTCTCAAGCATTTTTGAAATAATAATTACACACATGGCAGCTTAAAACATTTAAACCGTTTACTTGACAGCTGAAGCCGGTGTCAGGATTTGCTTACGCTAATGATGGAAGTGAATATCTTGACAGCTCATCACCCAGACTGTGCCACAGAAGTGTCACTGCTGAGCAGAACCATTTACACATGGTTTTGAAAATTGCCGGGTTCACGCAGAGAGCATGAAACTTGTTGGCAGAGAGAGGAGAGATGAGGAGAGCAGTGGAGAATGACTAGAGGTCCCTTGGCAGCCGTTTCTCACTCACGCTGGAGACCGAGCACATCAGAGGCCACAGCTGACAAAAATGCAAAGGAGGAGGATGAGACGGGAATAACAAGCAGATCATGTTTGTGGATAGCAGTGTGTATCCAACAGATCTGATGGCTGTGAATATGTATGAATGAGACCGTGTTCTAGAAACTAAAGTTTGACTCCTGAGACTATTCAGGAGGACACGAAGGGGGAACAAAAAAAAAAAGATAAATCATCACTGTTGTGAGAGAAACATTGCAACGAACACACACGCTGGAGCTTAGCTCTCCACACACCTTTCTTCTTCACTCATTTCCACTTCAAGGTACTGGCCTGCTGGTAAAAGCAGCAGCGGGCCACTCAAAACCTCAGCCTACCTCTTCATCTTTTGAAAAGAGCCTGGATCGTCAAGCCCAAAGGACTTCAACTCTGAAGGAAGAGAGATGATGAAAGACTGCAGGAAACTGCAGCACATTGTTTCACTAGTTTGCTTACTACCAACGGCATTGGAGAAGTTACTGTATTACGGTAAGTGAGTCCTTACAAAACCAGACCACCTACCAGACTCCTGTGTCTGTGTGTGTGTCGGTGCAATCAAAATGCACAAACTGGTCGTGTAGTGAAGCAATGGAGCTGTACAAGCAGGTGCTCTAACATCATTTAAAGTGAATCAGAGAGCAATGTGGTCTTATAAATAGCCCCCTGGTGGTGGTGTTGTTGTTTTCGATTAAAGTGCCATGAGGTCTTAATGCATTACGGTGTGTAAAGCCAGTAAACGCTGTCAAAAGGCTTAACACAAATAAACGAAGGGAAAATGGAACAATTAGACTGTACAGGGGAAATGTGTGCAGAACCATAAAACCTCTGGAGAGCATGGGCCTGCAGCAAGGATAAATGTCCATTTGTGTTAATGTCACTTGGATCCTCAGCATCTACACCAAGTTTGTTGTGTTACTTTGACAAACTGGTGTGAAATCATTTGTAATTTGAGGTTCAAATGTGTAAAACCGTGCTGAAGTTGTCTTCTTCACTAAAAACCATGTGGTTCCCAAACGTTACAGCTTCTGACCCTCAGAGTTACAGCTGCAGAGACTTCTGACCCCAACTGCTGATGACTGGAAATTATAAAATCAGCCAAATAGTCACCTAGAGTCTAGACAACAAACTGGACTGGACAGTTAACACCAACACCCTCTACAAGAGAGGGCAGAGTCACTTTTTTCTTCTGAGGAAACTCAGGTCCTTTAACGTCTGCAGGACCACGCTGCAGATGTTTTACCACTCAGTGGTCTCCAGAGTCTTCTGGGGCAGCAGGGTGAACTAAGCTGATGCCAACAGACTTGATAAGTTCATGAAGAGAGCTGGATCAGGTCTGGGAGTGGAGCTGCAGTCTCTGACAGAGGTGTCTGAGCAGAGGATGATGAGGAAACTGCTCCAGATCCTGAACAACACGTCACTCCCCCTGTATGACACACTGGACTCTTACCGCAGCACCTTCAGTCGTAGACTGAGACCACCAAGGTGCTCCACAGAACGACACAGGAAGTCCTTCAAACTTTTCAACTCCTCCACCTTTCTACATACAGTATAGGACAATAAAATTAATCCTGCACCACAATAAACACTTTAATGTTTCTGTTTACACCTGTTTAGAACTTAATTGCTGGTATTTTTATATTCTCTGTTATTTTTAATATCTTGTGTTTCCTTGTGTTTGTTCCTTTGTACTCAAACTCTGACAACAATTTCTTGCAGGATCATTAAAGTTCTATATTACCTTGTTTTATCTTAAATAGACAAATAAGAAAAGAGTGACTACATTTATAACTATTTGTTTTGCATCATGGAACAATTATGACAAAAAGCAATTACAGGTAGTGATCAACTTTAAACTGAATCTAACCCCTACCTCACTTACTTCAGGAACTAATGGAAGAACCAACTTACTAATTAGAACTTGTAAATTTGGTTCTAATCAATAGAATTTCAAATAAATTTAAAACTAAAACTGGATCATGTACACATCAATATTAATTTTAACCAGTGCTTCTGGAACACAATACAAACAAGCACACTGAAGAAGCAGGAAGGTGGTGATTCGATGGGCATGTCAAAAATCTGGTAATTATTTCATTACACTTACCTTATAATATCTTATAAAATATCTTGAAATGGGTTGAATGTAAATGTTTATCAGTTTTATATTAGGGCTGCAAAATATATCAAAACGTTATCATGATAGCAATATTAGCGTGTGCAATGTTAAACACCACAAAGGACTGCTTGGACTGCAATAAGTTATGCACCGTTAAATTTCCAGTATCATGCATTCATGTCCTGTATAGGCCTGTCACAATCACAAATTTTGCCGGGCGATTGCCTCAGAAATTATTGCGATAAACTATAATATTGTACAATAATTAGTAATTCTTATCACATTTAAAAAGAAATGTTTGTTAATTTTTTTTGAGTGTAGTACCTTTTTTTGACCACCGGATGCCAGTACAAGACTGTATGAACCAAAGGATGGATAGTAAGGGAGCAAGCAGCGTGTCTCTTTAAAAAAAAAATGGGGAAGGAGGCCCCTTGACGTGACATGGGCTGTCTCTCTTTGGTTCTCAAAATGGTGGATGCTTGGTGTGGTTTGAGCTCTTTAGCATAGCATTTTTCACACAAAGCTTTTAATAAAAAATTAAAATAAATCAGTAAACAAGTTCTCAGCTTCTTTTTGCAGAGAAAAACTTTTTACACGAAGCCACGGGTTTCAACTGTGAATTTTGGAGCCTCGAGAAGATGGAGGTATTTCCCCCCGAGGTTGGCCTGTTAGCTTAGCTTGTAGCTTAGCTTCTGAGCTTAGCTGCTTTTAACGATCTAAAAACACAATTTTGGATCGTTAAAATTGATTTTAAAGAGAAAATAGAAAGGGAGGGGTCAGTGAAGAACACCGGAGTCAAACTTTTTGTCATCCAGTGTCTTCAGTAAAAAGAGAGAGATATGAAAAAAGATAAAGCCGATAAATGAAACAGAGGTTGATAATTTTCATTTATCATGCGAATGATTGATTTATTGTTTATCGCAACAGGTCTAGTTCTGTATTTAATATACATGTATTTAATGAGTCCAACAAACTGTAACTGGCCTTGATGCCCACATCTCGTTTAAATTATAATTATGACAAGAAAAAACGAGTTACCAGTAATTGCAATCACCATTACAAACTTAAGCGATAGTATTGCACACTGCATGTTTCTAATTTGTGCAGCCCTAATTTAGATGCATATTCCAAAATTACTCTCAGCAAGTTTCGTTAAATCTTTCCAGTGGTCGATATATATATTTTTTTACTAACAGAGAAACAAACCTAGTCCCATACACTAAATATGTGGCTTTCTGTAAAATACTCATGGACATACATTTTGCTTGCTTGTTGGTCAGACAGTTGAGTTCTGAGCCCGTTTCTGCAACGAGTAGCCTCTATGCCGGTTCTTTTTTACCCATTACTTTTTTTTATTTCCTAATAGATGAAACTAGGGCACCAAGCAGCAGGCAGCCATTTATAGTTAGATTCTGCTGAGATGAATACTGATACAACTGCACAAAAACAAACAAACAAAAAAATAGAAGAGGAAAAGCTGAGGATAACTAATTACAGACGATCCACACTCTCCATAATCATAATGTGGACTCACTGAGGAAGATGAAAGAAAATAAATCCCGACTATAGAGGGGATGAAGTAATCAAGCCATCATCCAATCAAAATTTCTATTCAAGTGTGTGAGTAAGTTCCATTAGCACCTGACCTCACCTACTGTTCATCACCTCATCATGGAAGTGTTCTGGCCTATTTGATTTTCACAGGCTTTTAACACTAAAGAGCTACTGGCAGGAAGCACGCAGCTTGGGCTGAAATGGAACTGGGCCATAATGTTGCAGTCGATATGTAACTCAGTCAGAGAACAGTGAGGTGATCCATCATTCCAGTACAACCATTAAAGGTCTGACTTGTCCGGCAACTACAGATCACATAAAAGCTGGGGCCCGTGGTGACGGAGAACGGAGTTGATAGAGACAGGGTTGGAGCAGTGAAAACAGTGAGTGGGGGTGTCATCTATGCACCGAGCAATCCCTGGTGATGGGGACTGCAGGCTGTGCCACAGTGACCGACATGCAGCTACAGTCCCCCTGAGGACAGTAATCCACAGAGCTGAGAAGTCCATGCATTAGATGAGACCTCAGTCACTCATTTCTCTCCTCTAAACCTCCTCCCCTCAGCTAAAAAAAAACAGTCTTTCTGGACCATACCGTTACTATTTTTATTACGACTGTACATCTTGATCATACTGTCTAATGACTACTACCAGATGTTTCTATTTTCTGCCACAACCCCTTTCTTTCTCATTCTGTACTATTCTGACAAAAACACATATCTTATGCTGAAACTGTCAAACCAAATTATTAGCAACTGCTAAAAAAGGAGCAGGAGGATGATAT
>JBBPBX010013449.1:25056-52373 GCA_038048925.1 Garcialebias charrua
GAGGTATCAGACAAATCCCTAAACGGGCTGGAAATTACAATCTGATGCAAAGATATTGCAAAAGAGAGAAAACTTTAAAAGAAAGCCGTTGTATTTACCAGCAAATAATTTCATTTCTTTTAATCACTTCAATGTTAAAATAGTGCTGATGGAAATATTTCTCTTGCTCAATTTAGGAAAAAGGTAAACAACTCCCTTCACTTGTATTATGTGCACCATATTCTTTTAACAAGCTGCAAGTTGAACCCTCATAAATAGACTAATGTATTCAAGTCATGACTGTGGACTGAATGACACTGTGCTGACAGCTGAGGCCGACTCAACAGGCTCCCCTGAGTGCACAGAAACAGCTTCCAGCAAAGATAGAAATGCTGAATGAAAATTACTTCAACACACACACACACACCTCAGTGTAACATCTCATCTTCTCCAGTGTGTACAAAGCGCAAAAAAAAAAACAATTCAGTTTTCTGCTTTTGCTAAAAATAATCTTCAATTTAACGGTGACAATTCGTACACTGGGGGTAACTTTTTCATCCCAGCAGTGTGGAGAATAATAACTCTTACCCAGTGTGTCTTTGATGTTCTTCACCAGCGAGCCTTTCTTTAGGCTGTTCTTGCGTTCCACGTAGTTTGACGGCACATACCCCGTCTGGTTGGTGGCGTTGCGAACACGCCACCATGTCTTCGAGTCGTCGAGGAGGAAGAGACGCTCATTTTTACGGATGTCAAGTTCCTGGTCCTGCTGGGCCGTGTAGTCCCACTTGGCTACAACAATCACCTCCTCTGTCATCTTTCATGGAGTCCTCCTGTGAAGAAAAAGAGGTGGAGTGAGCAATGAAGTAATATTTAATTCTACTTTCAGATGGGGTTATAGCAAAGTAAAAAGCCTTGATCATTAACAGTGACAGATAAATAAGGAGATAAAAATCAGCAAATACGAATCATGCTTTTAGGAATCTACAGGTAACTACCGTTAAACTTTTATACTTATATTTTGCTTCCAAGGAGCCAGACCTTCTCAATCTTTTATGGTCTTCAACAGTTTCTGACAGATCTTTCAAAGTTTTATGTTGTTTGTTGCTTTATATTAATTTTCTGTCTACGGTAATTCTTGAACCTGCCATGGCAGCATATTGTATCAGTGCACTGTGTTCTTAAAGAAAAGTGAACAAGTTGAGGACAAAAAAGGCAGCAAGGCCATAAGAACATCAGAGCAGATGAAAAGTGTCTGAAAGTCATGCCCTTAAAAGATAAATCTAGAAAATACCTGACACAGACCACAAGAGATGAATCAATCCTTATTTTGTTTTTGTCACAGCTGTTTGTAAAGACCCAGTTTAACATTATCTATTTGTTAGGATACTTTTTATATCCACAAAACACAAAGGATATTTATGTCTATAACTGGACTATAAAAGAGTAGTTAAAGCCCAATGAAAACTTTATATTGATCAAGGTCACTTTAAAATATTACAACAAAGTCTGGTACTTTAGAAGAAGAAATGAGGGATGACTTAAGACTTTTGCACAGTACTTCATATATTCTTCTAAAGCATGAAATAATCGTAAACCACGTGTGTAAGCCTCAGCACTGCTGACACAAGAAAGAAGTCATTACAAAATGATCCATAATCATCCCTGCATGGATTTTATAAACTGCTTATCCCCGCTCAGTATTAGTCTGGATACAACCTGGAAAAGCTGCGAGTCCGTTATGTAATCAAGCTCAATGTTTACGGTAAAAAATTAAGAGTCTGAATAGCTTTAAAAAGGATAATTCCTTTAATGGAAATCAGGGGAACATTTAAACAAAGCGTAACATTAATGAAAAGCTGGAACCTTTTTGACAGTCTTTAAAATACCGACTTCAAATACGTACTGTATTTCTGAAAGGGCGAGTTCGACAGCCGCACAAACACACAAAAATCAATTCATGTGTTCATCTCGTTTGTGCATATATACATGAACACACCTTGCCTATTAGTGTTTTTTTAGACAGGCAGGAAGTGATTACACGCTCTAGTTCACCAGGCTTTGGTGAGGTCGATAGACGTGAGTCAGCAAGACCGCGTAAGTGATGAGGAAATGTGGTCTTGAGACTAGTCAAGTAAAGATGAGATGCTCTTTATGTAAATGCTCTGTAAGAAGTTTCTGTGAAAAGAGACAATGTCACGGTATGAAAACAATCCGACCAGTCCAGTTTATATTTAACTCACTGTAACTTACCAGTCCAGATAGATCAGTAGAGAAAAGAATGAAGTAAAAATGTTCTCGTTTAAATTGATTACGGTAAGTCGTTAAATAAAGTAGTTTCTTGTACTGAAATACTGGATCATATCAGGAAAATCCTTCAAAATTAAAGGTCTCATTATTAATTACCGGTAATGCATGGTGATAACACTCAGCTAATTTATTTTCTCTGATTCATCAGGCATTTTGTTAATCCAATTCAGTTTATTTACTGTACCGGTATATAGCACCAAGTCACAACCGAAGTCATCTCAGGGCACTGAACAGAAACATTCATATACAGTATATAAATAATAATTTAACATTATTTATCTGAGTAACTGCTTTGAATTTAACTCTATCACAGACTCTCATCTTAAGCAAGCAGGAAGGTGACAGTGGAAAGGAAAAACACCCTCATGAAGAAACTTTTAGCAGAACCAGGTTCAGGACAAGTGACCATCTGCTTTGACCAGTTGGGTTTGAGAGGAACAGATACACAATGCCAGGTCAAAAATCACATTAAAATAGAAAGTTTCAAATGAAAACTATTCAATTTTAACAATTAATTTAAAGAAAATTAGGTTAATTTGTCCTCCAGTAGTCTAAGCCTATAGCAGCATAACAAGCCAACCCTAACTATAGGATTTATCAAAAAGGAAAGTCTTGAACCCAGTTTTAAAACTGGACAATGTGTCAGCCTCACGGACAGAAACTGGAAGTTGGTTCCATCAGTGAGGAGCCTGATAACTGAAAGATCTTCCTCCCATTCTGCTTTTGGAAAGTAAGCCTGCAGTCTGAGAGCAAAGTGCTCTGTTAGGAAAACATGGAACAATAAGATCTCAAATGTAAGATGGAGCTAGGATGTTGAGAGCTTTGTAGGTTAGAAGTAAGATTTTGAATTAAAAGTCTGGATTTGACGGAGCCAGTGGAATTTAAAGGGTGTGTGACATGATTTTGGAACCATGGATAAAGTGGCACAACATATATATGTTGTATCATTCAACTATGTTCGTTTTTACAAGCAAAATGATAAACCAATGACATTTTGTTTCTAAGTTATTTTAAAATTGGCGCCGTGTTTCATCACGGGACATCCGGGTACTTACGCATGCGACGTCTGTGACGTAGGGGCAAGAATGTCAGTCTGCGCATGCCATTAGAACGCAGTTTAATTGTCTTCAAGATCGCCTTTTTTTTGTATAACTTGAAAAATGCCGGTACGTTGTGTCGCATTTGGGTGTTCTAATATCGCCAGTGAACAAGTGAGCCTTTTCACTTTCCCAAAAGATGTAAAACTTCGTCAAGAATGGAATAAACAAAGCTGCCCCCCCTCGGAGCTCCCTCGCTTCCTGAACGGTAAGACTCAAATAAATACGGGTGCAGACCTACCTTAGAACCAGCTGTTTCTTGTTCATCACTCGAACTAACTTCGGCTTCCCAAACTGAAGACAAATTGCTCAAATCTTCACTTAAATTGCTTAATTCCTCGGTTTATATAATCACTGCTGTTTGTTATTTACAATGTGCGTTCTTGCGATTGCGTCATAAAATGCGTCAGCGTTTGACCCCTCCTTTCTCCGCCAGAAGACTGCGACTCACTGCAGAGAACTATTTTATTAAAAAATACTTTTATTATATTAATTATTCGAAGCATCTGTGTACAAAAAATCAAAGCTGAGTAGCTACTCTGCCACTTTATGCATAGTTCCAACATCATGTCACACACACTTTAAAGATTCATTTTTTTAGATAAGTTTGGCCCACATTCTTTGTAATCCTCCCATGTCTATATATTAGAATATGTTAATTTTCACATTTCAGGGATCCAATTGCTAGTGCTTAGCATTTAGGACAGATTTGTACACCAAGAGAAGTGAAGAAATTTGCTCTTGTTGACATAGTTGGATCATAAAAACACATCATTTTGTTTTTATGAGCTTTGAGAGTTTGTTCTCTACACAAAGTCTGGGCTGATTTTATTTATTTTTTTACCCTGAGGCTATCAACTAGTGTGTGATTGGTTAGAACTTGGTTGAGGGCATGTTGATGCAGAAAAGCAGGTGCACTGAAACAAACAACTTAATTTCAACTGCTTTGCTGAGGATCAGCTGGCCAACTGAAGCCATTCAGATAATACATCCATCTTGACAATTGTTCCTGCAAAACTTATAAAAATAGTCAAACTGAAAGCTGATTGTACAGAGGAAGCAGAGTGGAGATACAAACACTTCTTATTATATTCATTGGTCAACTGGTCATCATTAACTTCACATAGACTCTCTCACTGGTACATTTTCATCTTTAAATCACTTCTTGGTCTGTTGCCTTCACATATCTCCTCCTACACGTCACTCCATGAGTGCAGCTACAGCATGCGCTCTAAATAGAGTTGCATTTGGGCCTAAAACTTCTGACCCGGTCGGGCCCGAGCCCATAGGCATTGTGTCCAAGCCCGACCCGACTAATTAACTGTAAGTAGAAGCCCAAATTCAAAGCAAACCCAGCATGTTATTTTAATTAAGCTTTTACTGCCTTTTTAAGGATATCAGTTTTACATGATAGTTTTTAAAATGTATTCCAAAAAAGGGAAGATATGAGATTTCTAGTTTATTAACAAGTCACCAGATGGATATTGGCAAACAAAATCTTCTTCTTCTTCTTTCGGCTTTTCCCTTTTCAGGGGTCGCCACAGCGAGTCATCCTCCTCCACCACACTCTGTCCTCTGCATCCTCTGTCCTCACTCCAACTACCTTCATGTCCTCTCTAACTGCATCCATATATCTCCTCTTTGGCCTTCCTCTGTGTCTTTTTCCTGGCAGCTGCATTTCTAACATCCTTCTACCAATATACCCACTGTCCCTCCTCTGGACATGTCCAAACCATCTCAGTCTGGCCTCCCTAACTTTATCTCCCAGTTGTTCAACATGTGCTGTACCTCTGATTATCTCATTCCTGATCTTATCCATCCTTGTCACTCCTAAGGAGAACCTCAGCATCTTCATTTCTGCCACTTCCAGTTCTTTCTCCTGTCTTTTTGTCAATGACACTGTCTCCAGACCATACAACATAGCTGGTCTCACCACTGTCTTGTAAACTTTTCCTTTGACCTTTGCTGACACCTTTTTGTCACAAATCACTCCTGAAACTTTTCTCCATCCACTCCATCCTGCCTGGACTCTCTTCTTCACCTCTTTACCACATTCCCCATTTTCCTGGACAGTGGACCCCAAGTACTTGAAGTCCTGCACCTTTGTGACCTCTGCTCCTTGTAGCCTCACTGTTCCACTGGCCTCCCTCTCATTCACACACATGTACTCTGTCTTACTACGGCTGACTTTCATTCCTCTTCTTTCAAGTGAATACCTCCACCTCTCCAAGTTCTCTTCCACCTGTTTCCTGTTCTCACCACATATCACATATTGGCATACAAAATGAATAGCCTAAAAAATGAGCTCTAAAGATAGGCTATTATAAAGATGAACAAAAATATTTTTAAAGCAAATTTATTTTGAAAATATAGAACAAGGCTATTTTAATTGAACATGCTGCTCGCTTCGGCTTTTGTAGGTTAAGATGCTGCGACTTCTCCGCAGGGTGCGGACCTGAGCGTGCACCTGACACACATCAGCAGGTTTCACTGTGCTGGCTTTGTAGAGTGAGTTCTCCCATTTTTAGCTTTTGTTCAACCCTCTATGGTACGCTAATGATGCCAGTTAGAAAAAAAATGTTTGGGATTTTTTTTTTTTCATAAAATAGACCAAGTAAACATAATCAAGAGACATTTTTTTTAAATGTATTTCTTTTTTGTTATTTTTTGTTGACGTTGCCTTTTGGCAACACTGTACGATACACAGTAAAAAAAAAAAAATCCGTAAAAAAACGGAAAATGTCCTGGTAATTTTCTGCCAGTACATTCTCCGTTTTTTTACAGATATTTCCGTGAACCCTAAAACGGATTTTTCCTGTAATTTAACAGGTTTTTTTATGTATAATTTACATAAATTTCTGTTAATCTAGGGTGCCAGGTAAATGGAGTCCTCTTTCGCGCTTCTTCTCAAAAGTTCTTGTTCCCAGGGTGCTTTGCGCGAAAAAAAAATGGAGAAACCCTGTAAATCAGAATCAGAATCAGAATCGGTTTATTATTGCCATTGTCAAAGAATAAAATTCACTGACTAGGAACTTGCTTTGGCATAGAGGTGCAATAAAAAGCCGTAAAAATAGAATAAAAACACATGAACACACCAACCAATACTTACTAATAATTACTTCTCGAGAGTGACTTGGAGATCTACACTGGTAAACCAATCAAAAAACAGCTTGTGGGACTGGCTCTTTGGGATTATGCTTGCAAGTCGTAAAACAATGTTGCCACTTGCCTCGATGTCTGGCATTCCGTCCAATGGTAAGATTGCACCAGTGTACAGCTCAAAGTTGTGGGTGAGACCTGTATTGCCTGTCAAGACAAACACTTTGTGACCCCAACACTTTGGTTTTGGGGGGTTATACTGTTTGAGGCTACTCTTTCCATTGAATGGCATAACTTGTTCGTTGACGAATAGCCTCTCATCCTTTGGGATTGTTTTGAACCTTTCCTGCAGTGATGAAAGTAGGGGATGGACCTTGAACAGCATAATGTAGCCAGCATGTCCTTGGGGGATTCCATGTTGTTTGCAAAATGAAGGTTGCATTTTATTGCCTCCCATCGATGAAGGCTCATCGTATTTGCTACACATTCTACCCTTGTGGCTGTGCTCCAGTACATCTGGGATCCTGGCAACCCAAAAATTAACATGTACAAGCAAATTACCCAAAACTGCTCCATCTCCTCATAGGGAACAGACAGTGGTTTATCTGGGTCTTGCTGGCATGCAAAGACTTGATGCAAGCCTTACTAAGCAGGCCCCTGAAACACTCAGTGAATTACTTTACGTCTATGGCTTGGGGTAGACTGCCTTTCCATTGTGGGACTGGAGGAATGCTCCAGCTATTCTTCCACACCAGCCCTTTAGCCTTTTTGGGTGCTTCCTGTGGAGGAGGTGGACCTAGAAAACAAGCAAATATCCTTAGTATGTTATGAACCTGCCAATTTAATGAAACATAAATAATAGTTGCACTTTCACCCACAGTGACCTGTAACTGCACTTTCACCCTCACTGTCCTCTGTCCTCGTTGTCTCCACTGTCCTCGCTGTCTCCTCTATCCTCACTGTCCTCATTCTCTGGCACATAGCATTATTCTTGCTGTCTCCATCATCCTCACTCTCTCCTTGCTGGGTTGCAAGCTGCTTGTTTTCTCCATCACTAAATCCTAATTCATCCGCACTGCCATCTACATGAAGTGCTACTTCGATTTTCTTCCGTAATTCCGCTGATTGGTAACTCTAAATTGTCCTTAGGTGTGAGTGAATGGTTGTTTGTCTTGTTTGTCTCTATGCGTCCCTGTGATGGACTTGTAACCTGTCCAGGGTGTACCCCACCCCTTGCACAGTGATTGCTGCACATGGGCACCGGCGACCCCCGTGACCCAAAATGGAAGAAGTGGGTAAAAGATTATGGATGGATGGATGGATGGATATGCTGTATGATTTGTAAAACTGCAGCACAGAAACCCAAGCCCGGCATGGCCCGCCCATCAAGCACTTAATTTTGGCCCAACCAGGCCCAAATTTCAGGTCGGGGTGGGCTCAGGCTTGAGCCCTAAATTGCAACTCTAGCTCTCAGGACATAATTACCTGCAGTGTCCCCTCAGTGCGGACCAAAGGTCCTTCTTATACTCTGCTCCTGTTTACTGGAATATCTTGCAAAAAATTCTGAAGCTCCCGACCTTGACCTCTTTAAGGGATTTTAAACACCTGCTAAGTTCATGGCAAACACAGACATGTTCCTGTTTTTAGCATTTTATATTGCCTTATAATGTAGCAGTTTTTGTTTTGTTTTTATATCACTTTTTTCATTTTCATTTTATATGCTTTTTACAATTGTCTATTTTTGTTTGTACCTCATCTGTGTTCTTTGTTAAAAACAGGTCTCTCTTGTAAATGAGTCATCGTGGCTCAATGAGACTAATCTCTATAAATAAAGGTTGAATTAAAAATTGGCTGTGCTGGCCAGGAGGGATCATCCCTCACCTGGGCAGCATAGGGACATATTACCTACTCTGTGAACACCATCTATCCGAAAAGATGGTGATCCCTATGTGACAAATGTACAAATGCCAAACTGTGTGTACAGTCTCAGCAGTGGTGTGCACCGATGACCTAAGTCAGCATCACTAACTTATATTGTGCTAACTAAAAAATAAGCTTTGCTAACATCCTGATGCATGCTCAATAATCCATATAGAAAAATCTAAAAAAGTTAGGTCAGGTCCTCTGGATATTCAAAAAACAAAACAAAAAAACTGTACAAACGTTTCGTCTTTCATCCGAAAGGCTTTTTCAGTCTGAGGTCCTGTTTAATGTTAGCTTAATGTTAGCTTTGCTAACATTAACCAGGAAAAAATGTGAAAGCTAATGCTAAATAGCTAACTAATCACTATAGCTGTGTCCCAACCCTGTTATGACCCTGGGGAACCCAGTTGGTAACGAGACCCAGAACAAAACAAGACGAAGAGGTACAAAGTAATAGTGTTTATTATCTACAGTGATGGTCTATATACATATGTACAGGGGTCCTCTGGAAATCCTGGAAGATGAAACAGACTGTCAGAAAGGCTTGACCAGAAGGCTTTTCCAAGATAATTGATCTTGTTTGTTTGCTATTTTCCTTACAGGTGAAGTAGGAAGATTGACGTCGCAAAAAAATCCTTAGTTCCTTGAGATGAATCCCAGAGGGTGAATGAGGCAGGCAAGTGGTTGGAGGGCAAGACACGATGAACATAGAGCTGGACCCAGGAGAATCTTGACAGGACCAAGATGGACACGAGGACTGAGAACACAACAAAAACAAGGTACCTGTAAGTGTTTCTCAAAATACTCACTAACTGGCTAGAAGCATAAATACCATGAGTAGGCATCAATGCTCCAGCGAAGAGTAGTACTTGACTGCAGCCTTGAGTATAGGTGGAGCTCGTCAGGTGGATGACCGTCAGCTGTGGATGATTGGCGACCATCTTGGAACTGCAGCAAGTGCCACTCTTACAAACCCAACAGCTGCATCCTTCGAAGGCCGAATTTGCAGGCTGCTTACGTCACAGTGACGCGCCTAGGCCTGTCCCAATTCGAAGACTCCTTCAATGCAGCCCACGAATGCGGCCTGCTTTTCCCTCAATTTGAAGGATAGGTCCTGTGTATCTTTTGCAACCCACCCTATCCTAAGATGCACTGCGGGCATACGGAAAATTCTGGACATAACGTTAACGAAGCAGCAAGCGAGTACACTTTTAAATGTAAGTATGTTAAAATCTGGGATTAAAAAATTAAACGCCTAAAGCAGTTATCCGAAGGACCCAGGTTCGAACCCCGGCCACTACACACCTTGGGGTGTCTATGAGTGCACACCTATTTCCCCAGCTCCCCGGACGCTTTCTATGGCTGCCCACTGCACCACCTGGTGGTGGTTGGGTTAAATGCAGAGACGAATTTCGTCTTGTATGGGAAACATACACAGATGACAAAATGCGACATTTATTTATTTATGTATTTATGGTTTAAAGTGGATGATAGGCTTTTGTCATTTGTGTAGACATTTTTTTGTATTAGTTTTTGTCGGAGATCGGCTCGTACAACGGGTACCATACTACTATTGCAGTTACCGTATTCATCGGCGTATAAGTCGCACCGGAGTATAAGTCACACCAACCTAATTATGCCCAATTAAATGGAAAAATCAACGTATAAGTCGCATCGGCCTATAAGTCGCACCGGCCTATAGGTCGCACCTCACGTGAACTGGTGTTTTGCCCAAAATGGACTGGCTGCCAAATTGTTTGGAAGGACTTTTGACAAGATTATCACATAAAAACTACAGTATTTTGTTTGATGTGTCTTAGTTGAACTTTTCATTAATAAATGAACATTATTTTGGACTGGCTGCCAAATTGTTTGGAAGGACTTTTGACAAGATTATCACTTAAAAACTACAGTATTTTGTTTGATGTGTCTTAGTTGAACTTTTCATTAATAAATGAACATTATTTTGGACTGGCTGCCAAATTGTTTGGAAGGACTTTTGACAAGATTATCACATAAAAACTACAGTATTTTGTTTGATGTGTCTTAGTTGAACTTTTCATTAATAAATGAACATAATTTTTGTATATTTTGTGTCTTTCATCATTTATCTTTAAAGATAAACACATAAAAATATATTTTTATTAGCTGACATTACAGTAAAAAACGTGTCTCAGTTTAAAATGATGACAGAAACAGATACTGTATTTATTTTATGGTTTTTATTTATTTATTCAAAACCATTGAAGTCTTCATCTTCTGTGTCACTGCACCATTTTTGGACCAGGCAGATGTCAACAGTGTAGGTACTGTAAAGGGTTTCTTAGCGCCCATAGCGGCCGAAACTGGTACTGCACCATTTTTGGAGTTTTTGACCAAAGTCAAATTATGACCAAAATATTGGAAAAATCGACGTATAAGTCGCACCGGCCTATAAGTCGCAGGGCTTAGAAATGTAGGCAAAAAGGTGCGACTTATACGTCGGAGAATACGGTAATCAAAATTTTTTTTTTTTTAGGGAGCAAGGAGCAGACCGAAGCTTTTATTAAGCTTCAGAATGCGAACAGCCACATTTTCACAAGTGAAAAACACTGAAGCTGTGGCGTGGAGGAACAAGAATGAATCAATTTATTAATATTGTACTTCTGAGTAGTTTCATAAACTCAAAAAACGTTCAATACAAAAACCCTCATAAACCCTCATACTGTACGTAACTTGCGATCTTAATAAAGTATAAGGCCACATGTGTTGTGCTGTGAAAACAGTAGTTTTTCTAAGACATTATTTTCCATGTTTCTCCTCTTCATTCATTTTATGTTGATGTTATTAGGATAATTTGGGAGAAGATGGGCCTGCAGAAGAAGGTAACTCCTTCGCAGGCAAAAAAGAAATGGGACAACCTAAAAAATAAATACGAAGTATGTGCATGTGTAATGAAGAATATAATTTGTACGTGCAGCTGTTAATATTTGTAAAGTGATTGAAATGATAACAATTGAAATTATAAATAATAAGGATAAAAACATTATAATAAGTTGTGTTTATAGACCGCCTGATTCAAACATTGAAGCATTTACTGATAAAATTACAGAAGTATTGGAAAATGGTTGTACAAAAACAATGTTCATATGTGGCGATTTCAATATTAATTTAGGGAGTTTAAGAAATTCTTATAATACCAGTACATTCATTGACTCAATGCATACCTTAAACCTTTACCCATTGATATCGAAACCAACAAGGATAACTACGCACAGTGCTACAATATTGGATAATATTTTTACAAATACAATAAATGGGGATGTGGTTAGTGGCATTCTAATGGCAGATCTTAGTGATCACTTACCGGTTTTTACTATCTACAAAAAATATCATAGTAATATGATCAAAATTGCAAGTAAGAATAAATTTATAAATACATCAAAAACAGCTATAGACAAATTAAGAAATGATTTAGTCAATCAAAATTGGGATAATGTTTACGTGGATGATGTTAATAAATCATATGATGAATTTATGCATATTTTTGAATAATTGTATGAAAAAAATTGTGTGCTCAACCATTATACTAAGAAGAAATTTGTGGATCAAAAATGGATGACTAAAGGTTTGAGAAATGCATGTAGAAAGAAAAATCATTTGTATTCTATTTTTTTTTAAAAGTAAGACACAAGGAGCTGAAGATAANACTATCTACAAAAAATATCATAGTAATATGATCAAAATTGCAAGTAAGAATAAATTTATAAATACATCAAAAACAGCTATAGACAAATTAAGAAATGATTTAGTCAATCAAAATTGGGATAATGTTTACGTGGATGATGTTAATAAATCATATGATGAATTTATGCATATTTTTGAATAATTGTATGAAAAAAATTGTGTGCTCAACCATTATACTAAGAAGAAATTTGTGGATCAAAAATGGATGACTAAAGGTTTGAGAAATGCATGTAGAAAGAAAAATCATTTGTATTCTATTTTTTTTTAAAAGTAAGACACAAGAAGCTGAAGATAAATATAAGATGTACAAAAATAAACTAGTGGGGATAATAAGGAAACATAAGAAAGAATATTACAGTGATTTATTGAGTAAATGTAATGGGGACATGAGGGCAACATGGAAGGTTGTAAATAGTGTCGTGAAAAAACATGTAAGAAATAGTAAATCACAAAATTTTGTGATAAATGACAAGGAAACTACGGTAATGATAAAAATGAAATTGTTAACACATTTAATGAATACTTTGTGGATGTTGGAGCAGACCTGGCTGCAAAAATATTGAAAGTTTATAAAAAAAATACAATTAATTTAATTGAGGGTTATGTAAACAGTATGTTCCTGGAGAAAACTGATTCCATAGAAATTATGAATATTGTAAATATGTTTGCTGACAAAAAATCTAAGGACTGGCTGGATATGGACATGTTTGTGAAAAATATAATTGGTTATGTAATTAAGCCTTTCACATATATATGTAACCTGTCCTTTTCATCTGGAGTATTTCCTGATCACATGAAAGTGGCTAAGGTGATACCTCTTTTTAAAAGTGGTTCCAAATCTGAGTTTAATAATTACAGACCTATATCATTATTGCCACAATTTTCAAAAATCTTGGAGAAACTGTTTGCAATCAGGATGGATCAATTTGTTGAAAAATTTAATATTCTCACCAACAATCAATATGGATTCAGAACAGGAAATTCAACATCCATGGCTCTGATGGAGTTGATGGAATTAATAACTACAGCGGTGGATCATAAGCAGTATTGTGTGGGTGTTTTGTTGATTTAAAGAAAGCATTTGATACAGTTGATCATAATATACTCCTTGACAAGTTACATGGATATGGTTTTAGAGGACTGGCATTGAAATGGGTTTGTAGTTATTTGAGTGATTGGAAACAGTTTGTGCAAATGGATGAGGTGAAATCTGAGCTCAGCACTATAACATGTGGAGTTCCTCAGGGATCGATACTAGGACCAAAACTATTTATATTATATATAAATGATTTGGTGCAGGTATCAGGACTCCTCAAGTGCATTCTTTTTGCTGATGACACCACTTTTTTTGGTTGTGGTAACAATCTTGAACAAACTTTAAAATTAATGATGACGGAACTTGCAAAAATTCAGAATTGGTTTAAAGTTAATAAATTAACGTTGAATTTGGATACAACTAGTTACATGATCTTTAGTAATAAAAATAAATCAATTGATGTTCCATTTTTAATTGATGGATCTGAGATTCAGAGAGTTTCTGAAGCGAAGTTCTTGGGCATCATCATTGATGAAAAATTGTCTTGGAAACTACATGTAAGTTCAGTTAAAGCAAAATTATCAAGGTCTATTGCAATATTTTACAGAGTTAGGGATTTACTAAATGATAAGGCACTTTATTTGTTGTATAATACATTATTTGTGCCACACTTAATTTATGGTATTAGCGTTTGGGGTACGGCGTGTAAATCAATTACAATGCCAATTTTTATATTGCAGAAAAGAGCTATTAGAATTATCACCAGAAACAATTCTCATCATCATCCTTCAAGCATTTTGTTTTATCAAATGAAACTGTTGAAATTTTATGATTTAAAACTGTTGAAATTTTATGATTTAATTGATTATAATATTTTGTTAATTTTGTATAAAGCTCAAACTAATGCACTTCCTTCTAATATTCAGAAATATTTTGTCAGAAGAACGAGTAATTATAATCTTAAGGGGACAAATATATTTGTGAAGCCACCTTTTAGGACTAGTTCGAGGGGAAGATCTACCATAGTTCAAGGAATAGGGTTATGGAATAAATTGGAATCTGATTTTAAAGTGGTCAGATCAATGGTTGCATTCAAAAGAATGATTGTTTAAACGGTTAAAAACATATATTTAAATGAGTTGAAATTTGGAAGTTGTGTATGATACCGAGGGTAGTAATTAATAATTAAGTTTTTCACTATTTTGGAAATTATATTGAGTTGGTTGTATTAAGTGTTTATTTTTGGAGGTTAAAATTAAGTTGTTTATTAACTTTGTAATCAAAGGAGTTGTCTGTATGAATTGTTTATTGGAGAAAAAGGGGCAGAAAAAATAAGATTTTTTCTTCTTCTGGCGCCTTTCATTTTATATATTTTTTTCTCTTTTATTGTATTGTATTGTTTTGTTGTTTTAATCATAAAATGAATGAATAAATAAATCAAATCAAAATAAAAAATAAAAAAAGGTTTGTTGCTCTGGCAACACGGTGGCGCAACTGGTAGAGCTGCTGCTTCTCAGCGAGAAGGTTGCTGGTTCAAATCCCGGTCCGGGGGCCTTTCTGGGTGGAGTTTGCATGTTCTCTCTGTGCATGCGTGGGTTTTTTCCGGGTACTCCAGTTTCCTCCCACAGACCAAAACCATGCATGTTAGACTGATTGGTAAATCTAAATTTTCCCTAGGTGTGAGTGAGAGAGTGAATGGTTGTCTCATTTGTCTCCATGTGGCCCTGTGATGGACTTGCGACCCGTCCAGGGTGTACCCTGCCCCTTACACTGTGATTGCTGGACATGGGCAGTGGCGATCCCCGTGACCCAAAAATGGAAAAAGCGAGTAAAAGATAATGGATGGATGGATGTTTGTTGCTCTTTTTGCCAACTGTGATGTTTCCTCTGTTCAGGACTGTAAATATCCAGGGTCGGGGAAGGAGTTAGTGGGAAGCCCACTGCTGCGACTTGGCCCTGGTTTGTCCTCATGGATGAGGTTTTAGGACAAAGACCTTCAACTGCACCTTTGTCTGAATTGTCTCCATCACTGAGGACTAGGGTTGGGCATCGAGGATCGAGAATCGTTTGGAACTGGGACTAACTGTCCGGTTTTCCCAGAATTGTTCGAAATATTTATTTTCAATTCATATTTTCCATGCCAAGACCGCCACCGGAAGTTGAAGCCGCCCGCCGAACACCAACAAAGAAGAAGCCGCCTGCCAAAAACCAACGAAGAAGAATCCACCGGAAGTGTTCCCAAACATGGAAAGTGAGCAGCTGCGGTTGAAAGCGTGGCTTAACTTTAATAAAATGACCAGTCAGCTCAGTGTGGCACTTGCAATAATTTTATATTGTGCAAAGGAGGGTGGAGAATTAAAAAAAGGGGCCCGTCTTTGAAGCGCTCAGCCAGACTATTTTCGATTTGTCTGGGTCCGACCCTCAGAAATAACAGGATGGTGCTCCGTTGGACTGTTTTCTCTGCCTCCTTCTCTGGCCCCATCAGGTAAATAAAACAATAAACTACGTCTCATAGCAACATTAAGGCAGCTAACAAGGTATACTCAACTTAAATTGGTAGGTCAGCTCAAATGCAAATACGATACTAAAGTTAGCTCGTATTTTTTTCTTAGATAAACGACCTGAAATGGCTAATAATGTTAGCCAGGCTCCACGGTGTTCACCATAGGGCACAGCTGTTATCAGCAACGAACTCAAATCAGAGCTCGGCAGAATGGGGTTTTTAAGGACATCTTTCTGGAAGCAGATGCGCTCCGGTTCACGCTCCAGGGGAAAGAAAAGGAAGCGGTGCTCCCAAGGTCAGAAGCGGGGCTGCCGAGCAGGAATTATGGCGAGACTGCGGGCAGACGCTAAAACCGGAAGACCACCGATGCCAGCTCTTTTTCTGTCTAACGTCCGCTCGCTGGACAACAAAATGGATCTGCTCCGTCTGAGAGTAACAGCGTCTGAGGAAATGAGGAGGTGCTCTGTGCTCTGCCTCACGGAAACGTGGATCTCTAAGGATCCCTTCCAATTTGCATACCGACCTAATCGCTCAACCGACGATGCCATCTCCTCTGCCCTCCACACAGCTCTCACACATCTGGACACGAAGGACTCTTATGTTAGAATGCTGTTCATCAGGGCTGCCAACTCTCACGCAATGACCGTGAGACACACGCATTCGAGGGGTTTCACACGCTCTCACGCCGCATTAACATTTCTCACGCTGAGAACTGACAAACGTCAAAATCTCAACTCCATTCCACTTCCGTATTGGGAAAATACGTGAATCCGCTCCACGTTTTCACCACAACCCTTGGTGTTCTGCATGAGAACATCCACGTTGTTATCCAGTCCGTATTTTTGCTCTAACCTTCCATCTACCTGTAAACAGTTTGCAGACATTGAGTTTGCACAAAGCAGAAAGTTACTGACGAAGCAGGCGGTGTGTGCGCTCTGACTCTTCCCAAATTGAAGAAAAAGAAAGGAAAGGTGAGTGGTTAAATTACATTAATATCAAACATGTTAGAAAGTAAGGAAAAACTAGATAGATGCAGCAGAGAAATAGGGAAATAAAGTGCAGGATTATAGCCAAACGTGCTAAATGATGTCTGCCTAGCAGCACCAAGAGCAGGTCAGATTGAATTGAAAATTAAGAATAAACACAAGTAAATAATGGTATCTTGTTAACTGAGTACATAGCCTGTATAAATAAAGGTTGAATGAATTTATTAAACCAACATGACCATTAACCATTTCAATTCTTTAAAGGATTCTAAAATGTCTAAAATTTTCTGCTAAATGCCGGGAGTTTGTACTGTACAACAATTTTACCCACTGTCTTACATTTGTAAATGTCTGTGTTGCATATGTTAAAATTCATTCGCAAGCTGTGTGCGAAGAATTCATGCTGCCAACAGCACTGCTGCAGGGCTGTGAACAGGCTCGTGACTTTCCCTTTAAAGAAAAGGCAAACCCTTTACCAGGTAAGTGTTGGAAAATCATTCATGATTATTTTTGATACCTAATATTACAAGTGAGTATGGGGGAACCCAATATGGTGTCACCTCCTGATGAGAAACCTGCTAAGTTTTATTAATTTTATTAAGAATGACTTTCCCACAGACCAAATTGGTATTGGTAACTCTAAATTGTCCCTAGGTGTGAGTGAGAGAGTGAATGGTTGTTTGTCTCGTTTGTCTCTATATGTGGCCCTGTGATGGACTTGCGACCTGTCCAGGGTGCACCCTGCCCCTTGCACTGTGATTGCTGGATATGGGCACCGGCGACCCCCATGACCCAAAATGGAAGAAACGGGTAAAGATGATGGATGGATGGATGGACTTTCCCAGTAGCCCAACATACGGTGGCCCTGAGGTGCAAAACACATTAACAAATAAGGCTAAACACTTTAACAAATAGTTCTGAAACACGTTAACAAATTCTGAAACACTTTAACATTTTCTGAAACAAATTAACATTTTCTGAAACACTTTAACAAATTCTGAAACAAATTAACATTTTCTGAAACAAATTAACATTTTCTGAAACACTTTAACATTTTCTGAAACAAATTAACATTTTCTGAAACAAATTAACATTTTCTGAAACACTTTAACATTTTCTGAAACAAATTAACATTTTCTGAAACAAATTAACATTTTCTGAAACACTTTAACATTTTCTGAAACAAATTAACATTTTCTGAAACAAATTAACATTTTCTGAAACACTTTAACAATTTCTGAAACACTTTAACATTTTCTGAAACACATTAACATTTTCTGAAACAAATTAACATTTTCTGAAACACTTTAACATTTTCTGAAACAAATTAACATTTTCTGAAACACTTTAGCATTCGAGAGAATTACACTGAAAGACTTTGCTAACGAGGCTGACCCGGAAGTGATGTCCTGGCAGGCTGACCCGGAAGTGATGACCCGGAAGTGATGACCCGGAAGCGGTCATTTTGACCCAAGATGGACGACAGTCGAGTCACGTTTTGCCCGTTCTGTGGGACACCTATAAGTTTATTAAGCTGTTTTGTATTTCGTGCGGTCGATCCTTGGAGTTTTTAAATGGCACAGAGCAGATGGATGCAGGAGAGGGGACATCTCAACAACCGGACAATGCTAAACAAAGTACCGTAAGTGCAGCGTAATGTTAGCTTTTTTAATTAGCCTGTGAATAAAACATATTAGCGCTATTGGTTACCTCATTTTGATTTTTGAGACCGACCTTTTTTAATTTCAGCAGAACAACCTGGCCCATCATATAAATGTTTCAAAGAGTACCGAAGCTCCAAGTCCAAAGAGCTTCAGGATTTTAACTACGGTCCGAGAGGAAAACATAAAGGAAAAAACGTGCAGGTAACTGTGCTGACCTGACTCGCTGACTGTGAAACTGTACTAGCACAAGCACAAATTAGACCATAGAGAAACACATATGTATGTATCGTGTTTATTTATTGATTTTTTCTACCTCTTATACGTTAAATTGCTCTCATCTTTGTCACAGATAAACATTGATGGTGCCAAGTGGGACTGGTTTAAAACCTCTAAGAGGGAAAATGGTCCTGTTATTTGTAGACCCAGAGGTAGGAGCACCCGAGATACTGCAACAAGGTGTCCAGAAAATGAGAAGGTTTAACAAGGACATACAAGAAGGACCGTACATCCTGTTGTATCCAGACTGCTCAGAGGAAGTCACTGTGCCTGGATCAGAAAGACCATTCAAACTGGCTCATTATAAAAGGGAACCAGGAAGGCAATATTCCAGAATTACATTGTTTATTTGCCGTAAAACACATTTTAAATGAGGTGAGTGGATGTAAACATTAAATAAAGTATTTTAACTTGTTTCAATCTACTGAAAGACGCCTCCACAGTATCTGCATGATCAGTTATTTATTTTTACAGAAGTGGATGATGCCTCAGATTCCTATCCTGAAATTGTCATCACATCAAGGAGGCTGAGTTCAATCAAGCAGACACAGTGGTATATCAAACATTCACAAAACATACATTTTTTTATTTTTGGGGGTGGATTACTGCACTTGTAATTTACTTTTTGTGTTGTATTTTGTTCAGTATTTTGTGCAGACAGTTTCAATTGAAATAACAGAAGGATTTTTTTTATATATGTTTGAGACAAGAAAGTTCATATATGTTTGAGACTTAATAATACCTTACTAACTAAAGTAACTTAAACAAAATTGACTCTTGTTGTTTATTTTAGTTTGTAACTTATCAAATATGAAACCAAAGCAGTTTGCCAGGGCTAAATGTTTTTAGTTTATTTTAGAGAGAGAGAGAAAAAGATCATCATTCCGCTGCAGACGAGGGAGGGATGGGGGCGACGTGAAGAAGTGCCTGTGCAGATTACTTCTACTAGCATATTTAGCTAGTTTATACCAGCACATTACGGTGAAGCAATGAATAACCCGAAAACAACCTGAAAAGCTCTGAGGTTTAGTATACAGTACTAACGTTGGGCACGTTTTATTAAAAGAGGTGGAACACAATCTTATTTATCTTAAATTAGCACAGACAGATACCCTGATGCATGCTCAATAATCCAGGTAGAAAAATTTAAAAAAAAAGCTAAGTCTGGTCCTCTGGACATTCAAAAAACAACACAAAGCAACAAAAAAAAAAAAACTGTAGAAACGTTTCGTCTTTCGTCCGGAAGTCTTTCGGACGAAAGACGAAACGTTTCAACAGTTTTTGTTGTTGTTGCTTTGTTTTGTTTTTTGAATGTCCAGAGGACCAGACTTAGCTTTTTTAGATAGCACAGACAGAGCTCAGCCAAAGCCTTAAAGTCCTCCATCACCGAGCCTGGCTGTTAGTTTAAACATCAGGTGTAATACAAGCAGGTCATGCAGCCACACTGCTGCAATACTGTGGAATAAATGCTGATACTAATTGTTTTATTTTTATTAGTTAATTTAATTGTGTTTTGCAATGATAGGATGCACCTACTGTATTTAGTTTGTAATAAGCCTGGATGGTATTTTGGACTCTGTGCAGCTCCTAGAGATTAAATGTCCTCTAAATAGCTCCATGTCATTTGCACAGTTTCGGTGTTGGCCAAATTGTGACATCAGATGCTTAGAAGATGAGAAGTACCGGTACCTCATTCTAACCAATGGGCAAAGTGGATTCTATGTCCAGGTGAGTAAATGTTGCAATTTTCAGTATATGTACTTATGTGACAGGTACTTGTAAACCTTCATTAAAACATATTGTACATTTATTCTTCCAGATTCAGCTGACAGTGACGTGCCTGGAGCTGCAGAGCTGCACGCTGGTTATATGGACACCAACAGAACACCTGGAGTTGGACTTTTCTTTTTTACAAATACTTTACAGATAAACAGATGAAACACTTCCATAACTTTTACTTTTAAAACATGTTTCCAACATTGATAGATGAATTTTTTTGCAAATAAGATTCAGCTCTGCCACAAATACCTTGAGCTAAAATGCAGTAAGCACATAAATATTCATACCGTACACAACACATCATATGAAGCTGCTTTGGAGAAAATACCAGTCTTAATAGTTGTTTATTAGTTTTTAGTTTTATTAAAAAAATTAAACTCCAAGGCATAATATCACCTTCAGACATATTAACTCCATCCATCCATCATCTTCCTCCTGGTTTTACGTCATGTCACAGGGGCAGCAGCTTGAGCAGGGAGTGTCCAGACAGCAACTTCTTCCATCTCTTCTGGGAGGACTCTTACAGACTTCCCAGACCACTCCAGCACGTCCTGGGTCTTCCCTGGGGTCTCCTCCCAGTCTACATGTTAACATACAATAAAATGTACAGACAAAAATAAAAACATTATTTTGCAACTAACATATTTGTTTCAGTTGTACCTCGTTTGTCTTTACAAAACAATCAATGAAAGTGATGTGAAAGCTTGTTAAAGTGTAATAACAAATAGCTTTTCAGTTTTCATTTTTTGACATCGTGATGTTTTCAACAGCTGTGCTACATCATCCATTACAAAGCTCTGTCTTAGTTTTGTCAAAGTCATTACAACTTGATCTACAACAGGCAGACAATGAAACAGGAGCAAATTGTTGTAAGCAGGAAACTACTTAGTTTACTACTACTACTACTAGTTTACTACTCCAGCGGTTAATGTCATGGTCAGGTTGAGGCAGGGGGACAGCAAAGGGCGGCTTAGCTGAGGGAACTATCATAAAAAAATAAAAATACATGGAATTAGGGTTCCATAAAAAAAAAGACTGTGTTCCAAATATTAGCCACATTGTTTACAAAATATTTGACAAACAGCGTGGAAATGCTGTTAAAGGGGACCTCAGATGTATTTTTTAAATTTTTATGGTATTTCTGTGGGATATCCAGACCCTATTCCTTCAATTTAATGCACAAAATAATTATTAGATAATCAATTATACCCTTTTTAATTCTGCCATTTTTAACTTTCGTTTTGAACGACCGGTTTCTTGAAGTCCACGCCCTTCAACGATCTGTTCACGCCCTCTGTAACAGCCAGTATCTGTAATGTGTTGTTGTTTTAAAATTAGCTCTTTTTTTATTACTCATTTGACTTACTGTTAGTGTTAGCTTAAGATAACTTACCGAAACCCGTCTGAGCGCGCCGCAGTTTGCTGCTCCTTTTAGCATTAGACCACCCGAATCCGAAGCTAATGTTAGCTTGTTCCTCTTCCGGTTTTCGCCAGCTCCGCTCGTTGCACGCGATGAGATTTTGGGAGTTATCGCTGTTCCAGTGAAGACAACACAAAGTTCACCAAGTGTCTCCCGTAAATTAATCTGTAAGGAGAAGGTCCTCTTGCTGCGAGCCTGCTGCGAGGCTGCTGCAAGGCTGTACAGTTGAAGCTCCGCTCCATCGCGCCGGAAGAGGGTCCCGTCGAACCCGGTCCTTCCGCCTGTGGTCCGCTCGTTTAATTTTTGCCGGCTGCGCGTTGGCAGCGATCGCAAATACACTAAAAATTGAACTAAAACATAAAAATAACAATTATACTTTATTTATAAAGCCATTTAAAAAAACACAGCTGCAACAAAGTGCTGTACACATGAAATTAAGAACATATAAACAAAAGATGAGATGAAATCATGAAAAACAACAGTCATGTGTTTAATACAGAAGTGGGTTGAGCCTAACCAGGGGTTGCTAGGTGAGGGGCTGGACTCAGGTTTGATCTGATTGGCTGGCGGCTTGTGACGTCAATAAATGCAGGAAGTGTGAATCCTGGTGTATTTATCAAAAATAAATAAATCTACTTAGAGTAAATAAACCACTGGGTGCATTTTTTTGGCACAAGGACTGTTTTTTTATGAAGTAAATACCCAAAGTTTAGTAAAAAAACATTAAAAAGTGAATTTTGCATGTGTGGTCCCCTTTAATAAAGCAAACTACTCAGTAAAAAAATTATTTATTTTTTGTATGCAGTCAGTTCTTACCATCTTCAGCACTGTCCTCAAAGGAAAGGTCTCTGTGCAGAGGTGGAAGCTGCACTTGTGCTGGAATCTGAAAAGGAGCGATATCTTTCAGTTATTTATTTATGGCTTCAGTATAATTTTAAGACAACAGATGAAGTAGCTGTGAAAATTATCCAGACATTGCTATTGATGCAACAAATAGATATTTAAGGGTGAGTTGAAACGAACCTTTATACAACTCTGTATTCTTTGCACTCTCTTTTTCCTTCAGTAGAAATGACAGCGGTGATGGAAGGGCCACGGGTGTCTGTTGTGATGGAAGGGCCACGGATGTCTGTTGTGTGTTTGCCAGGACTGTAAACAATCAGAAGAAAGTAAACAAATGATTTTATGTACCGTAGCTTAAAAACATAAAGCATCAGATTTCTTTTCAGTAATAGAATGTACATTTCTTTACCGTTAACTGTTGAGGATTCTGAATCACCTGATGCGTCTGAACACCTGGACACCGTTGCAGTTGGACCTAAATAAAGATAATGTATCAGTCACTGTATGAATCCCAATTGAACACAACAGGTGGTGTTAGTGGAAACTCAAAAAGTTGTGCTTTTATTCCTTCTGCTTCTGCCAGAACACAATAGGTCAAGGCTCAGTTTTGGAGGGTTATTCATCGTAAAAGAGAATAACACTCCAGTCCTGAAATCACCTACTTTAAGAAAAACCTGTCTTTGCTCTGTTTGACACTGGGGTTCCCTCTGTTTCCGCTGATCCTGACACTGTACACGGAGACAAATATGGGAGAGAGACTAAACACAAGCAGATTATATTTTAGAATTTCATCAAGTGTAACTATAGTGTGCGTACTGCTCTGACTTAAGGCCGAGATACACTCGAGCGTTCTCACGATACGCCTATACGCAGCGTACGTACGTCAAGGCAAAAGCGTAGCCCCTCAGGGCATGTACGCGCAAAGCTTTTTTTTAACGTGCGCGATACGCGGTGTCTGACCATAAACTTCCCCGGCGCCGGACTGTTTTGTATGTTACACAAATGAAATAAATTCCCCTTTTTTATCGCTGATTGGGCCTTTTCTTTTGTTTTTTTGCCTAAAGTCAAGTAATCACTTCTTCCTCCGTTCACTCCATGATTGAAATGAATGAATTCAGGTCCTACCTGGGTGTGCGATGTTTTAAATATCCCTGGTGGGCTGTGTGCTGCAGGAAAAGTGCTCCCTGTTATTATTTTTATTTCTGAGAGAACTTTTTATAACATATATAGTAGAAACACCGTATCAGAACACCGCCGCGGTCTTCAGCGAGCTACATGAGCTGAGTGAAAGCTGTCAATCATTTCAGTAGGCGTGTCAGCAAGTAACCAATCAGCGAGCTCAGTTGAGTCCCCTCCGTGCGCAGCTGCTCATATTACAACAAGGAGAATGCGAGCGTTTGAAAGCTGATAGTTTCTGAAGTATAGCAGCAAAACACATGCGCACAAAATGCGCGCGTAGAGTGGCGTACCTGAGGACGCTCAAGTGTATCTCGGCCTTCAGGAGCGTAGAGGGTGAGATGCTCAGCATTGCAGCCTCCAATCCTTCGTACTCCTCCATCACTATGAGAAATCAAAAAATTATATTGTAAAAAAAATCAAGGATCAGTTTGGGAGGAATATTCAGTTTTTAAGGCAATTTTTGTCCTTTCATCTTAAAATTGTTAATACAACATTCTTAGTTGCTCACCCAGATGTTTCTGTGGCACACTGGATGGTGTGGTTGTATGACTGGAGGATGATTTCTGTCTCTTGAGCAGGTGCTGCTGCAGCTTCTAGTCTCCCAGCACTTCTGAATCATCTGTGACATCCCCTCCTCTTTGATGAACTGCAGACAAACATTTCGCCGCACAATGTCCTCTCTCTATGGCTCAGATTTGTTCTGCACACTAGGATAATTTTTTATCATTTTGGCCTCAGGAGAGGGGTCCTGACGAATAAATCCAAGGGGTCCCTTGCGGAAAACAACTCTTTGTTTTCCTGGATAAAAGATGGTCTTCTTCTGCATTTTGGCCTAGTATGGAGCAAAAAAGGGTAGATCATGCGTTAAAAAAAATCTGAAAACCTTTTAAATATATTTTGCATAAGAGCTCAACTGATTATTCAACGTACTGATAGTTCAAAAAGTTTTTATTTAAGGAAACTAGCAGATTGACCTGCATCAAGGAAACAAATATATTTTCCATTCTGTTCATTTAGCTCTAAACATCAAAAGGTGCTCAAATGCAGCTAAAGACAGGAAGGACATAAAATATAATGATTTATCCGTTTTTATTTACTTGTACTGCAATCAGATATCAGTGTTTCAACACAGTGTACTCTCTCTGATATTATTATTTTAATTATTATTACATTTTGGCAAAAATTGAAACAGAATCTATGATTGTGAAAAAAATGCTGACTTTATCCTCACTCTAATAAAAAACACTGAGCATAATCTGTGATCAATCAATCAATCAATCAATCACCTTTATTTAACCAGGTAGAGCCCGTTGAGATCGAGATCTCTTTTACAAGGGTGACCTGGTCAAGTGGTCAGCAGCACACGTCACAATATTCACAATATATGTGAATAAAACATAAAGTAATCCTGATCCTTAAAAGTTAGTGTTTTTTAGGCAGCGTTGCAACACTTACTTTTTAAGAAATCACCACAGTTTTATTGTAAAACACAGACACATAAACCACACATAAAACCATAATGGTTTTATTACTGGCCAACGCCAGACAAAGGAGCACACTGTGGTAGAAAGTAACGCTGCCATTACATGAATATATGTTCGGTCGGAAAAAAACGCGATCATGACGATAAACATGTTTCATATATTTATGTTTTGCCCTCAGCATAACTTACCTTTTAAATGTGAAGGATGCATGTAAAGATCGCTTTTCTTTAGTTTGTTTTCGCGTGTTGTCCATCTCGGGTCGAAATGTCATCACTTCCGGGTCATCACTTCCGGGTCGTCACTTCCGGGTCAGCCTCGTTAGGACATTCCCTTTCCGTGTGATTCTCTCGTTTGCTAAAGTGTTTCAGAAAATGTTAATTTGTTTCAGAAAATGTTAAAGTGTTTCAGAAAATGTTAATTTGTTTCAGAAAATGTTAATTTGTTTCAGAAAATGTTAAAGTGTTTCAGAAAATGTTAAAGTGTTTCAGAAAATGTTAATTTGTTTCAGAAAATGTTAAAGTGTTTCAGAATTTGTTAAAGTGTTTCAGAAAATGTTAATTTGTTTCAGAAAATGTTAAAGTGTTTCAGAATTTGTTAAAGTGTTTCAGAAAATGTTAATTTGTTTCAGAAAATGTTAATTTGTTTCAGAAAATGTTAAAGTGTTTCAGAAAATGTTAATTTGTTTCAGAAAATGTTAATTTGTTTCAGAAAATGTTAAAGTGTTTCAGAAAATGTTAATTTGTTTCAGAAAATGTTAATTTGTTTCAGAAAATGTTAAAGTGTTTCAGAATTTGTTAAAGTGTTTCAGAAAATGTTAATTTGTTTCAGAAAATGTTAAAGTGTTTCAGAATTTGTTAAAGTGTTTCAGAAAATGTTAATTTGTTTCAGAATTTGTTAATTTGTTTCAGAACTATTTGTTAAAGTGTTTAGCCTTATTTGTTAATGTGTTTTGCACCTCAGGGCCACCGTAGGGATGCCTTTTCAAGAAGTGAAATTGTAAAAGGAAAAAAAAAATCTCTATAGGATTATTAACAATGGATTGATTTTGTTTTCATACTAACACTGAATAGTTTCAGGTTTACTGTGTTTCTCTCTTACTCTCCAGGTGATGAGTTATAACACTGAAGAGTGACACCTCCAGTGCATATTGAATATAATTGTAGCCAGTGAAATAATTATTGTCATAAAGTTGCACAGCAGGGAACACAGTAGGGAAGAAAAGCAAAATGTTGAGCTGTGCTGTCACTGACAACTTTGGGACTGCAGTCCCCATACAACAGGGCTAATTTAAGAGAAAATGTGATGAGTGATGGTTTAGGAAATAAAGTGCACACATTGACAATGTGTGCACTGACACATAATTAGAGGGGAAACACTGCAGTTTTTGAGTTAGTGGTTAAGTTCAGGCCATGAATCTTCCTCTCTTCCTACATCTTTATGAATTGTAAACTAAAATCCAGGATGTGTAAAGTTGATGGGCCTGAGAACTAAAACTGTTACCAAGTGCAATGGCAGTGCTATTTGTTTTTGTTCATTGTTAAAATTTATCAAGAAACTAACTTTGAAAGTGAATTATTTTCAGTTTGACTTCAGTATAATGAGCATTTAAACTTCTTTAGGGGCAGCTGTGGCTGAGTGGTGGGAGCAGTCGTCTTCCAATGCAAGAGTTGGTTGTTTGATTCCACCAGCAGTCACATGCCCAAGTGTCCCTGGGCAAGACACTGAACCCCTGATTGCCTCCAATATGTGTCCCATTGATGTATGAATGTGATAAAGCACTGATTAATCTCTAAATATCTACAGTGCTGTATGAATGGGTAAATGAGGGCAGAGATTGTGTTGTAAAGTGCTTTGAGTATCTTGATAAGATAGAACGTTTCTATATAAGTACAGTCCATTTACCATTTATTTAAGACCACAACACTCAAAAGGTGTGTCTTTTAGACATTTAGTAATTAAAGAAAAATGCTTAAAGCTCCCCTGACATCATCTTTTAACTTTCCATAAAATGGCACA
>JBBPBX010013450.1:0-52371 GCA_038048925.1 Garcialebias charrua
ACATAAGTTGTTGCTTAAAAACTGTTTATTCATGAGCAAAACAAATTCAAAAATGTTAAAAAGTTAAAATTGATAACAATGATAACATAACAACCTTAATAATAAAAGAAACTACAATTACCAGAGGTATGCATCATAAATACCATGATCTGCTTCTGTATGACAGTTTCAGTGTCTTTCAGTCATTTTAAGAGTCAGTCACAGCAGAGGAAAGCGACGTCCTCACTCATCTGTGATGAATCTCCAAATGCAGGACTGTCTGTGGCAGAGATTCACCTTAGCACTTTGTGGAAGATGTGAGGTTTCAAAGTCAACTTTTATTGTCAGAACTGCAATATGTACAGGACATAAACAGGATTGAAATTGCATTTCTCTCTCAGTCCCTCGGTGCAAAAGTAACCATTTAAACACTAAAACACTAAAACATTTAATAAACATAAGCATAAAATAGTAAAAGTGTAACACTGTCCTGACAGTTACACCAACACTAAAACACTAAACATTTAATGACATAAGCATAAAATGAAATGATAAAAGTGTAATACTGTCCTGAGTTATTGCATAGTAGTATAAAAAGTATATAAAGTGTATCTATAAAATAAACTGAAGGTTCTAGCATTGACATTTGCAAAGAGTGGCAAAGCAGCATATGAGTTAATGTACACAGTATATGTATGAGGTAGTTGATGTTGGTATAGAGGCAAAGTGGCATATGCAGTAAGGCACATTGGGCATCCTTAAATAAGGCTAGTCAGAGAATACTGTATATGTATCAGCAGTAGTGTAGATATAAAAGTAGTGTAAATGTAAACAGTAGTAATAAATGTAAACAGTATTAATGTAAACAGTGAATATAAACAGTAGTATGACTATAGGCAGTAATGTAATACAAACAGTGCAAATATGAGAAGTAGTGCAAACTGAATGAGCACATGACTGAGAGTTTAGTGAATAACCCGTTTGATGACACAGGGACCAGTGTTAAAATCTTTGTGTTGTGTGGTAATGTGTGAGAAAGTTTTTTGTGTTAAGGCAGTTCAAATGGGAGGGGAGGCAGAGCAGGCAGAGTGTTTAGCATCCTTACTGCCTGATGAACAGAGCTGTCTCTCAGTCTGCTGGTTCGAGCCTGGAGACTCCTCAGTCTCCTCCCTGAAGGCAACAGTCTAAAGCAGCTGTGTAGTGGGTGTGTGGGATCACCTGCCATGCAGTGGGCTTTCCGAGTGAGGCGTTTGCTGTGTAAGTCCTGCAGTGAGGGGAAGGAGGTGCCGACGATCTTCTCAGCTGCTCTCATGATGCGCTGGAGGCTCTTGCGGCAGGATGCAGTACATGCACCAAACCACACAGTGATGCAGCTGGTCAGGACACTTTCTATGGCACCTCTGTAGAAGGTGCACATGATGGGGGTTGAAGCTCCAGCCCTTTTCAGCTTGTGGAGAAAGTAGAGACGCTGGTGAGCCTTCTTGGCCAGTGCTGCAGTGTTCCTGCTCCAGGACAGGTCCTTTGAGACGTGCACTCCCAGGAACTTGGTGCTGTCTACTCTCTCCACTGCGGTGCTGTTGATGGTCAGAGGGGCATGTTGGGCATCCCTCTTCCTGAAGTCCACGACAATCTCCTTTGTCTTCTCCACGTTGAGAGTGAGATTGTTGTGTCCGTACCACAAGGCCAAGCGGCTCACCTCGTTCCTGTAGTCCGTCTCATCGTTGTTGCTGATGAGACCCACCACTGTTGTGTCGTCCGCAAACTTGATGAAGTGGTTGGAGCTGTATGATGGTGTGCAGTCGTGTGTTAGCAGGGTGAATAGAAGGGGGCTCAGTACACATCCTTGTGGGGTCCTCATTGCTAGCAACATTAGCATTTGGAGGTCAGACAGGAGCCTAAGAAAAGCACAAAGAAAAACAAGATTATAACCAGGCAATACCAAAAAACAATATAATAAAACAAAACAGCCAGCCACTAGGGAGCACAAGCCATTGTATCTCTTGTGCCGGTCCCAAGCCCGGGTAAATGGTGAGGGTTGTGTCAGGAATGGCATCCGATGTAAAACACTTGCCAAAACCATAATGCGAGTTCATCAAAGTGAAACCATACCAGATCGGTCGAGGCCCGGGTTAACAACGTCCGCCACCGGTGCTGTTGACAAACAGGGTGCCGGCGGAAATTGTACTACTGTTAGTCGAAGACGCCGAGGAGGAAAACGTGTCAGGAGACAGAGGGAGAGGAGGAAAGTGAAGAATGTAGGACTGAGGGTTGCAACTCTAAATGTGGGGACAATGACAGGCAAAGGTAGAGAGCTGGCTGACATGATGCAGAGAAGAAAGGTAGATGCTTTATGTGTCCAAGAGACCAAGTGGAAGGGCAGCAAGGCTCACAGTATTGGAGCAGGGTTTAAACTGTTTTACCATGGTGTGGATAGAAAGAGAAATGGAGTAGGGGTGGTCCTGAAGGAGGAGTTGGCAAAGAATGTAGTAGAGGTGAAGAGAGTGTCAGATAGGGTGATGTGTCTAAAGGTAGAAGTAGAAGGTCTGATGCTAAACATAGTAAGTGGTTATGCTCCACAGGTTGGATGTGATGGGGAGGAGAAAGATAAATTTTGGAAAGATTTGGATGAAGTGATAGAGAGTATTCCCAGGGAGGAAAGAGTGGTGATTGGAGCAGACCTGAATGGACATGTTGGTGAAGGAAACAGAGGGGATGAGGAAGTGATGGGTAGGTTTGGTGTCAAGGAAAGAAACCAGGAAGGACAGATGGTGGTGGATTTTGCCAAGAGAATGGAAATGGCTATAGTCAATACCTATTTCCAAAAGAGGGAGGAACATAGAGTGACCTATAAGAGTGGAGGAAGGAGTACACAGGTCGACTACATTCTGTGTAGAAGAGGAAACCTGAGAGAGATTGGAGACTGTAAGGTTGTAGCAGGGGAGAGCGTGGCCAGACAGCATCGGATGGTTGTGTGTAGAATGACTGTTGTTGCGAAGAAGAGAACAAGAGTAAAACCAGAGAAGAAGACCAAATGGTGGAAGCTAAAGAAAGAAGAATGTTGTGAGAAATTCAGAGACGAGCTGTTAAAGGCTCTGGGTGGTAAGAAAGAGCTTCCAAGTGACTGGGCTACTACAGCAACAGTAATTAGAGAGACAGGTAGGAAGGTACTTGGTGTGTCATCTGGACAGAGAATGGATGATAAGGAAACCTGGTGGTGGAATAGTGAAGTGCAGGACGCCATTCAAAGAAAGAGATTAGCCAAGAAGAAATATGACTGTGAGAGGACTGAAGAGCGGAGACAGGAATATAAGGAGATGGGACATAGAGCAAAGAGGGAAGTAGCTAAGGCAAAGCAGAGGGCGTACAATGAGTTATATGGGAGACTGGACACTAAAGAGGGCGAGAAGGACTTGTACCGATTGGCAAGACAGAGGGATCAGGCTGGAAAGGATGTGCAGCAGGTTAGGCTTATTAAAGATGGGAATGGGAATGTTCTAACAAGTGAGGAGAGTGTGATGGGAAGATGGAAGGATTACTTTGAGGAGCTAATGAATGAAGAGAATGAAAGAGAAAGAAGAGTGGAGGTAATAGAAACTGTGGACCAGGAAGTGGGAAAAATTAGTGAGGGTGAAGTCCGGAAAGCTCTGAAAAGAATGAAGAAGGGGAAGGCAGTAGGACCTGATGACATACCAGTGGAGGTTTGGAAATGCCTTGGAGAGATGGCAGTGAGGTTTTTGACTCAAATATTTAATGGAATATTTGAGGGTGAGAAAATGCCTGAAGAATGGAGAAGAAGTGTGCTGGTTCCCATTTTTAAGAACAAGGGTGATGTACAGAGTTGTAGCAACTACAGGGGAATTAAGTTGATGAGCCACACAATGAAGATCTGGGAGAGAGTTGTGGAAGGAAGGCTTAGACAAGAGGTGACTATCTGTGAGCAGCAGTATGGTTTCATGCCAAGAAAGAGCACCACAGATGCCATCTTTGCTTTGAGGATGTTGATAGAGAAGTACAGAGAGGGTCAGAAAGAACTCCATTGTGTCTAAAAAAGCTAAGTCTGGTCCTTTGGACATTCAAAAAACAAAACAAAACAAAACAAAAAAAAAAAACTAACAACGTGCCTAGATCAGACCACACTTCAGCAAGTGATGGACTGTACAGATCAGGCACGCTTAGCACAGCATGTCAAGTCCAAGACTCGACAACAAAACAAATTTAACTTACTGATAACTCGTCAACACCATAACAATTCCAACAACACATTCAGTGTAAGACAACACTCCGATACACAGTTACATGCCAGGGAGACAGAAAAGTGGGTGAAGAATTTATCTGACAGACAGCTCACCCAGCCGGAGACAGAGATTCTTGCCAGGGGGCTAAACTTTGCAGTGGCACCAAGTAGAATTCCACTGGTGGAGATGATCACAGCCACTGAGTCAGCCATCCGTAACAACAAAATTAAAGACTTTGAAGCAGAACAACTCAGAGTCAAAGTTTCAGCCTGTCTCAGTAATGCTAAACCACCACCTTCCAACATCAGTAGAGAAGAGAGGGATGCACTCACCACGCTTAGCAAGGACAAAAACATCATAATTCTCCCAGCAGACAAAGGAAGGTGCACAGTGATTTTGAACCAGAAAGACTATCATGAGAAAGTTATGTCACTCCTTAGTGACTTAACCACTTATGAACCGCTGAAAAGAGATCCAGGAAGTGGTTACAAGAAGAAGTTGATAGATTGCCTGAAAATTTTGAAGCAGGACAAGGCTATTGACAATATTCTGTACCACAGACTGTACCCAGGGGAGGCCACGCCAAGTCTGTATGGTTTACCCAAAATCCACAAACAAGGTGTACCTTTAAGACCAATTGTTAGCATGATTAACTCGGTCACTTACAATGTTTCCAAATATCTGGCATCTGTACTCATCCCTTTAGTTGGCAGCTCAGAACACCACATACAGAACACCATGGACTTTGTGGATAAGGTGAGGGATGTCATCATGGAGACTGATGAAACTATGGTCTCTTTTGATGTCACATCGCTCTTTACGTGCATTCCTGTTGATGAGGCAGTAGAGGTGGTCTGTTTAAGGTTAAAATCAGACACCACTCTGAACAGCAGAACCACGCTTTCCACAGAGCAACTGTGTCAACTCTTGAAACTGTGCCTGCAGTCAACCTACTTCACATATGGGGAGCAATATTATAGGCAGAAACATGGGTGTGCTATGGGGTCTCCAGTTTCTCCTATTGTTGCCAACCTGTACATGGAGGAGGTAGAAAAGAGAGCCTTGACATCCTTTTCAGGGAGACCACCAAGTCATTGGTTCAGGTATGTTGACGACACCTGGGTTAAAATTAAATCTCAGGAAGTCCAACATTTCACTGATCACATCAACTCTGTGGATAAATATATCAAGTTCACACGAGAAGATGTAAAAAATGGCAGGTTGGCTTTCTTGGACTGTGAGGTCTCAGTTTCTGATAGAGGAAATTTGCAAACTGAGGTGTACCGCAAACCCACCCACACAGACCAGTATTTACAGTTTGACTCCCATCACCCTCTGGAGCACAAGTTAGGAGTCATCAGGACTCTGTATCACAGAGCAGACAGCGTCCCCACTAACTCAGCAGCCAGACAGAAGGAGAAATCACACACAAAACAGGCTCTAGAGAAATGTGGATATCCTAACTGGGCCTTCCTGAAAGCAGAGAAGAAACCCAAACAGGACTCCAGCCAACCATCAGGTGAAAAGAAGGAACCCAGACCCAGACCAGTGGCCATTCCATATGTTGCAGGGGTTTCAGAGACATTGAGACGTTTATTTTCTAAACACAACGTCCCAGTGGCTTTTAAACCCCAAAATACATTACGGCAAAAACTGGTTCATCCCAAAGATCCAGTCCCCCGGCAAAAACAGAGTAACATTGTGTATGCTGTTCAGTGTCAGGAGGGCTGTGATCAGTCTTATATCGGGGAAACTAAACAGCCACTGGCCAAAAGGATGGCCCAGCACAGAAGATCAACATCATCAGGTCAGGACTCTGCAGTCTACACTCATCTCCAGGCCAGCGGTCACTCTTTCAGGGATGAAGATGTTCACATCCTTGATAGAGAGGAACGATGGTTTGAGAGAGGAGTAAAGGAGGCCATCTTTGTGAAAAGAAACCGCCCATCATTAAACAGGGGTGGAGGCCTCCGGGTTCAACTGTCCCCCTCCTACAATGCTGTGATTGCTGGTATCACTCAGCCCTCTGTGAATAGCAAACAACCATCAGGGTGCTAACGATCCTTTGTTAGGCTGATGGTCCTCCTTGATCATGTGAGCAGCTGGTTTCGGCTGTCATCAGCCAACTGGTTGTGTAACACTGTGAGAGGGTGCTATTTATAAGACTGAGCTGAACCCAGCACCTCAGACTGAGGAAGTCTTTCGGACGAAAGACGAAACGTTTCTACAGTTTTTTTTGCTTTGTTTTGTTTTGTTTTTTTGAATGTCCAGAGGACCAGACTTAGCTTTTTTAGATTTTTCTACCTGGATTATTGAGCATGCATCAGGGAACTCCATTGTGTGTTTGTGGATTTAGAAAAAGCATATGACAGGGTGCCAAGAGAGAGGTGTGGTATTGCATGAGGAAATCTGGAGTGGCAGAAGTATGTTAGACTGGTACAGGACATGTATGAGGACAGCAGGACAGTGGTGAGATGTGCTGTAGGAGTGACAGATAGCTTCAAGGTGGCGGTGGGATTGCATCAAGGATCGGCTCTGAGCCCCTTCTTGTTTGTTCTGGTGATGGACCGACTAACAGATGAGGTCAGGCAGGAATCCCCATGGACTATGATGTTTGCAGATGACATTGTGATCTGTGGTGAGAATAGGGAACAGGTGGAAGACAACTTGGAGAGGTGGAGGTATGCACTTGAAAGAAGAGGAATGAAAGTCAGCCGTAGTAAGACAGAGTACATGTGTGTGAATGAGAGGGAGGCCAGTGGAACAGTGAGGCTACAAGGAGCAGAGGTCACAAAGGTGCAGGACTTCAAGTACTTGGGGTCCACTGTCCAGGAAAATGGGGAATGTGGTAAAGAGGTGAAGAAGAGAGTCCAGGCAGGATGGAGTGGATGGAGAAAAGTTTCAGGAGTGATTTGTGACAAAAAGGTGTCAGCAAAGGTCAAAGGAAAAGTTTACAAGACAGTGGTGAGACCAGCTATGTTGTATGGTCTGGAGACAGTGTCATTGACAAAAAGACAGGAGAAAGAACTGGAAGTAGCAGAAATGAAGATGCTGAGGTTCTCCTTAGGAGTGACAAGGATGGATAAGATCAGGAATGAGATAATCAGAGGTACAGCACATGTTGAACAACTGGGAGATAAAGTTAGGGAGGCCAGACTGAGATGGTTTGGACATGTCCAGAGGAGGGACAGTGGGTATATTGGTAGAAGGATGTTAGAAATGCAGCTGCCAGGAAAAAGACAAAGAGGGAGACCAAAGAGGAGATATATGGATGCAGTTAGAGAGGACATGGAGGTAGTTGGAGTGAGGACAGAGGATGCAGAGGACAGAGTGAGGTGGAGGAGGATGACTCGCTGTGGCGACCCCTGAAAAGGGAAAAGCCGAAAGAAGAAGAAGAAGAAGAATATAATAAAACAAAAACAAACAAACATAAGAAATTGTCATAACTTACGTGTGCATGTAGTCAGCTGGAGGCTCTCAACACATTTAGTCAAGTATTAGAGAATTCAGTGAGGCCTAGGTCAGAGGATATGGACATCAGAGATTGTAAAATAAATTCAAATCATGCAGGTAACAATTAATGAAGAACCCCAACTGACATAATTAGAAGTAAAAGCCAAAATACTGTATATAAAATGACCAATAAATACACTTGAAATGCATCAATTAAATTAAAAAAGGAGAACTTTACCTCATGTTTTATAATTTAATTTACCTTCATATTTATTTTTATGCTTTGTTCCAATAAACTTTACATACTGTTTTTAAAAACATATTTTTGTGTTCCTTTTTACTTGTATCTGCATTTGTGCCTCCCAATATTTATATTGTAAATATTTATTTATTTTATATTTATTCCCCCAAAAGTCTTTTTATTTCCATGTGTTTTTACACTTCTCTGTCACCCGTTTTTACTTCATCTTATGTATTTCTGTCTCATGATGTAAATAAGGTGGGCAGAGCTTCTTGGGTCAGCTCCACTTCTATTGGTCAAAAAAACAGGAAGGAGCAGGATCCATGTGTAGATCTACTGTGCATGAAGCAGAAATGCATAAGGTAAAGTCAAAACAGGAGACATAGAAATGTAAGACCCATTTAAAAAAGAAAAACTTGTGGGAAAAAAAATATAAACAATAATTGAATATAAACATTAAAAGGCACAAATGCATCTACAAGAAAAACAAAAATATATATTTTAAAAATACAGTAAAATGTAAATTATAAGCAGAAATATATAATTTATTGGAACTAACCTGGAAAATAAAAAGGTCAATTAAATTATATAACATGAAGTAAATTTCTCCTTTGTAATTTAATTTGTGCATTTTTAGTGTATTTATTAATTTATCAGTCCATTCATATACATGCTTTTACTTCTAATTATGTCAGTTTTGATCTTCCATAACAATGAACATACCAAACAATGGAAAACAAAAACCAAAGTAGCCAGCACTTACCCATTACAGGGTTGGCCTCACAGGTACTTCTTTGTGTACAACTGGATCCAGAAGCTTTAGGTATTTTTCTCCCAGACTAGCCGAGGGAAAAAAAAGACAATGTAGTACTGAAATGTGTGTGTATACAGTATTTAAATGTTAAAATTTACAGATTATACCTGACAACAGGTCCAGAGGAAAATGTTGGAGCAGGTAGGTGGGAGACCTTTAAAACAAAAGTACATTTACTCTTAAAGTACAAATGATATGGTTGCAGACGTACTAACCAAACCAGCAACCAAGATGAAGTTGAAAAAGTATGAAATGTTTGTTTGGTGTATGAAGAATTTATTTAGGTTTGAAACATTAAGAGCCTGAGGGAGTTACCCAAAATGTGAGCAAGTGGGGGTGTTGACATTATGAATGTTTTTGTATTGCTCTCATTTTGTTTGAATTTGTTTTTCTTTATAGGCTTGTTTTGTATTGGATGCTCAGATGCATCATGTGACTTAATTTACTGCACCTGTGCAGCTTTAATTAATAAAAGGTGTGTGCTCCTTCAAACTCTGGGTGAATGAAGTGGAGCAACATGAAACCAAACCATGTTCAAGCGTCACGTTTAATGCTGAGAGCAAAGTGAACTCTGTCAACAAAAAATCAGTGTCTTAATTGCTTTACTCAAACTACCGGTACTTAGAAATTACCTCTCAATGACGAGTGGCTCACTTTACCGCAGTTCTCAAGGCTAGGTTCTGAGTCTGACCCAGTTGTGTCAGATGGGGTTGGATTGAAGAGCTGAGAGCAGAGAGGCACAGCTGATCTCTGACAACCTGCAGAATCAAAGAGAACATGTGATAAATCTTTAGTTTCTGTTCTACATGCATCACTTTGATGCTTCCATCAACTTAGAGACAAATAAAGAGCATTCAAACCTAAAGATTCACATCAACAAGGGACAAACACCTCTGCTGTGTTACTGTGAACAGTTTAGCACCACCACCACCAAAGTCTGGCACTCATATTAGCCTGCCTGTGTGTCTGTTAGCAAAATATCTCATGTTCCAGTAAATCTTTAATGAAACTCTCAGAAAGTAATTGACTCTCAAGACCTCGTGAATGAGATATATCTTCCTTCAGCCTCTTGTTTAAGCAGCTACAAAAACAGTATGTTGCTGAAATACGTATTTAAAGTAAATTAGTATCTCAGCCTGGCTGCGGTTATTGTTCTGCTGACTAGTGAGCGCATGTGTGTTAACAGACATGCGACGCAAACAGCGTGAGGATGCGGGGCCTGTCTCTTTGAAAAACCATCCAGGAACTAAGCCAAAAAAAAAAAAAGCGTAGCATATATGGCTTATTTAAACGCTAGAATAACCTAACCTGCAGTGTTTTACTTGCCTCAAATTATCTGCCTCAGCAGCATACACGACACACCCGTTTTAGCTCGTTGTTAGCTTAGCTTTTAGCAACAGCAGGTTTTGTTCATTCAACTGAACAGAGCTAAAAAAGCTAGCAAATAAACAAAACCGAACCGACCTTCAACTTCCAACTGAATGTCCAGTCGTCGTCCAGAGTCTGACCAGTCGACGTCTAATAAAAAGCAAGTTTTACGAGCGCTGAGTCCAACACAACAACAGCTTCTTGTCCAACAGTTGAAAGGAAATGGCTACATTTGAAAGAAGCGCGCGAAGCAAGAGGCGTTGATTGGTTGGATATGATCACATGCTACTTCACCCGATAAACAAGAGTGGCGTTGATTGGTTAGGACAAAGTTCACATGCAACCTGACAAGCAAGAGTGGCGTTGATTGGTTGGGACGTACATGATCATATATATATATATACAACAATATAAAAAAACAGCTCGAGCTGTTTCAAAAAACTGACAAAACGTTTAAAACAGAAGTACTAAAAATAAACCAGTGTGAAAATACTTTGTGTAAAATATCTTGGCCAAAAGTTTAAACATAAGTATAGATTAAGTATACTTAGACTTTTAGTTTATTTTTAGTATAAGTCAAGTATTGTGTAAAATAAACTTGGCCAAGTATACTTTTGATAAGTACCTAAAAAGTATACTGAAAGTATACTCTTATTTTTTTAGTTTAAAATTAGTGTACTTTAAGTATACTTGCATATACTACTTTTTGGTAAGGGATCACTTCTCTCAGTGCTGCGTCTGTTGCTTAAAAAAAATAAAGCCAAGGAAGGCGCAGTTGGCTTGCAGTCTGGGACCAGATCAGAGCCAGATGCCAGTCTTTGTAAACCTCTGAGGCTGGCGCATTCGGTCTGCAGGCAAAAACCGGATCAGAACCACACCCAGCGCAGGTGTCAGTGCAGCTCATGATCTCAGAATCGGGGTGGAACTGGCACACAACACCACGCCGTCTCTGACTGTTATGCGGATCTGGCAACTTGTAAACGGATCCGGCCCAAATGTAAATGCTGTCTGGGTTGCTATTAATGCGAAACTCCGGTTTCCTCCCACAGACCAAAAAACATGCTTGTTAGGCTGATTGGTGACTCTAAATTGACCCTAGGTGTGAGTGTGAGAGTGGATGGTTGTTTGGTGTGAGTGAGACAGGTCCCTCTTGTAAATGAGTCCCCGTGACTCAACGAGGCTAGCCTGTATAAATAAAGGTTGAATGAATGAATATAAAACTGACTTGAGCATTTAGGTAGACATTTTTCCATCATCGTCAGATGTATTTATTTTCAGGCGGACACCCTTTCACGCAAACAACCCTTTTCTGTTAACTATTCCCTGAATCTATCCCATACATATTTTTTTCTCCTAGAAGAATTACACAAGTTGGCATTCTCACAGGCAATTACAGTATTGTTCAAATTAAATGTGGAAGTCTTCTCACAACTTTGGTGCAATGAAGGTTTTTGGGGGCTTTGCTCACCACCAGAAGCCCCGGATCATATCTTGAATAATGACCTTGATGATGAGGAGAAAAACAAGGCCCTAACAAAAGATGCTTAAGAGGAGAAACACTAAATAGTTTAAGACAACACTGAATATAATCCAGACCAACAATCAATCAACCTATGATAAGAAGTGCAATGTGTTTCAAATTAATCCATACATAAATATATATATATATTTTTTCCTCAGACCAAGTGGAGCTGAGGTTAATGTGGCCTACGGGACATAAAAACCAAACCAACCCAAAAATCTGCATTTGTTGAGTTTAAAAAATTTAACCGATAAAACAAGTTTAAACATCTCTCACAGCATTAGATAATAATGTATATACAGTATTATTACAGATTTATAAACACACACATACTGTATATAGGCAATTGTTTTCGACCAGCAACACAAAACTGGTTAACAAGAAAAGTAGCACAACAAAATAGTTAAAAACAGCAAGCCGTTATGGTATTTAGATAGTCTTCTTATTCTTTGTATCAAATGTGTTGTATACTGTTTTCCCTAACCATAGAATGATTAGTTCAACTGGTACTAATACTACACTAGCTGCAGTCATTACCAAAATGCATCCCATTCAGTCTGCTGAAATGTCCTGGAAGTTATTCTTCTTGAGTCGAACACACATACAGTATTCTGCTCACCAAACCAACTTGTTGGTTACATATTTACTTTCATTAACTGAACAGACGGAAGAGAACACAATTAGCAAACTATTAACCACCACTGTTTCCATTCAACTACGGTAGATCTGACACAGTTCTCCTTTGCTTTATCTGAAGTCTCGTTACCTAAAAACAAGCACCTTGTATTCTACAACTCTACCGAAGTACTAGACGTGAAATTGTTTTCTTGTTTTACCCAAAACACCAAGACAATTATGTAACATTTTACACATTGTGACTTTGAACTTATAATTTTTTACACAAAAATCTAAAAATATAATTAACACTGTAAAATTAATTGCTTTTGTGCAATGCCAATAAAGCTGATTCTGAAATTTGTAGCTAATTCAATTCAGTTCAAAAATACTTTATTAATCCTAAAGGGAAATTAAATGTTGTTGTAACTCATTATCCTGGTTTCATGATGGCTGTAGGCAGGAAGGATCTCCCTCAGTGGATCATAAGAAACTGGCTGCAGATTCCAACCTGTCCAACCGGATCCGACTGGCCTCTTGATCCTCCTGGGCAGCAGTATCAACTGAATACCAGGCAGAACTCCTCCCCGAGCGATAGCCACTCCTCTCACCAGCTTGTTAAGCTCCTCGTCCTTGCAGACAACAAGCTGCAGGTGTCAGGGGATGATCCTGGTCTTCTTGTCACAAGCAGCGCTTCCCGCCAGATCCAGGATCTCGGCGGTCAGGTACTCAAGTATTGCCGTCAGATAGACGGAAATGGATACACGGCTCCTCCTTTACAAGTTAGGATTTGGGGTTGTAGTTCAGGTAATATTTGAGCTTTTTAGATGTTAATCAGCTGCTCCTGGTTGTAAAAAATATCACGTTGTTGTCATGGTTATGCATAATACCAAATGTCAAAAAGTGAAAAGTATTCAGTAAAAATCTGACCAGCTAAACAATTCTAAATTAAATATTTGTAACCAACATCCATCAATGAAACAGACCTCACAGATTTTCATCTTGACTCTTGAGGGCAGATTTTCATCTCATAAAGAGTTGGGCTTTTCTCACTTTCAGTCTTAGCTGTGTCTATATTTTTCTTAGGCTGTGCTGAGGCCTTGATTCCATTGACAAAGGCCAGTCGTTTGTGCACAGACAAGTGAGGGATCTGCAGTTTTCGGTGTGGCAGCCTTCGCCAGTGAAGCAGCTCCCCATAGGCTCGACGGAAATCCCTATTGAATGCTGGATACAGTATGGGATTTAGAGTTGAGTTGAAGTAGCCAAGCCAAAGGACAACTGAGTGAAGTGTATTTGGGGGTATTGTTTCTTCCTTTATACCCATGCAGGTGAAAAAGGTGAAGTAGGGTAGCCAACAGATGACAAACGCACCAAGTACAGCTGCGAGGGTCACCGTAGCCTTGTGCTCGTGGACTATGGTTGCAGATGCTGAGCGTGCAAACGGTGGGGTGGTAGCACGAATACGACGCACCTAAAAAGAATGGACACAGAAAATTAATTTCTGGATTGTGATCATGAAGTGATTTGAAACTACATTTGAAACAAAGAAAATATTGATTTGTATGGATCACATGTGAAGGTTTGATAAAAACATTTCTTATTTTTCTTTTGGCTTTTCCCTCTTCAGGGGTCGCCACAGCGAGTCACCCTCCTCTGTCCTTTGCATCCTCTGTCCTCACTCCAACTACCTCCATGTCCTCTCTAACTGCATCCATATACTGTATGTCCTCTGTCTTCTTCCTGGCAGCTGCATTTCTACCATTCTTCTATCAATATACCCACTGTCCCTCCTCTGGACATGTCCAAACCATCTCAGTCTTGTCTCTCTTACTGTATCTCCCAGTTGTTCAACCTGTGCTGTACCGCTGATGATCTCATTCCTAATTGTATCCATCCTTGTCACTCCTAAAGAGAACTTCAACATCTTCATTTCTGACACTTCCAGTTCTTTCTCTTGTCTTTTTATTCTCAACATCTCTGTCTCCAAACCATACAACACAGCTTGTCTCATTACTCTCTTATAAACTTTTGTCATCTGCAAATATCATAATTCACTGGGATTCTTGCCTGACCATTTGTTAGTCAGTCCATCACCAGAGCAAATAAGGGACTCAGAGCCAACCCTTGAGGCAATCCCACCTCCACCTTGAAGCGATTTGTCACTCTACTCCTTCATTAAAAACATTTGGTTGCAATAAAATGCAGATCACTTACTGTATATGAAAATTATTTAGAATGCCTGTGAAAGATGTAAAAATGTATTTGTCTGCCTAATCATGCATCTAATCAGTCCAAAAGTTTACTCAACTCCTGACAGACTAGGACTAATTATGGTTGTGTTGGTATATCTGTAAGTCTATTGTATACCAACAGGACACTTGCATACAAACCTGTTGTAATATGGACGTTGCTTGGTTGAGAAAACTGGAATGTAATGAAAAAGTGTACAGGTAGTCCCCGACTTACGAGCGCTCTTACATACGAGGTCCCGGACTTACGAGCTGGCGAAAGAGAAGTAAATTTGTAAAAAATACAGCACTTTTTTGTGTTTTTAGATGAAAGTGTGTTAGCTAACCGTTTGGAAACACGTTTCCGACCATGTTTATGAACTAATATGAACGTTTTTGATGAAAAACGAGTGTTCGTAGTAGCGCTAGCATAAATGTTCCAACTTACGAGCGAAAATCCGGACTTACGAGAACACGTGCTTCGTGTTCCAACTTACGAATTTTCGTGTTACAAGCAACTCGCAGGAACGGAACTCGCTCGTAAGTCGGGGACTACCTGTAGTGGTTTAATATTAGCTAATAGGATGTTTTATCATGCCAGTATGCAATTTTGTGTGCAGGAGTTGTTTTAGTACCTTAAAAACAAGGACCTGGATAGCCTACACCTACAGCTTGACTCTTAGGTGAACTTTTGCTTTTTTCTTCAGTTCTCTATGGCTGATTTCACTGCAGATAAAGTGCTAAGTTTTGACAACTGTAGGACTGATCATCACTTAAAAGATGACCAAACCATGTCTTTACGGCATATTAATCTCTATAAAAGGGGGTTGAGTTAGTACATAATTCAAAACACTCACCTGTTCTCGTGCCACTCTGAAAATGCAAAGGTACATTCCACACATAAGCAGCAGAGGCAAGTAATAAAAGCCAAAGGCATAGATGAGAACATAGTTGTTATTCCATTCAAACTGACAGTAGTGCTCCTCCTTGTCCTCATCCCCAGTACCCCAGTCCAAGTTCTGCACCCTGTAGTCAGCTGTGTTCCAGCCCATTTGGATGGGCAAAAAGGCTGAAGCCAGAGACACGAGCCAGATGGAGATGATGGCCAGTGTCACCCTTCGAGGGGTGACTATTCGAGAGTGGCTGAGGGGGGATGAAATGGCCAAATATCGGTTCACGCTGATAGCCAGGAGAGTCAGGATGGAGCACGTACACAACAAGACATCCAGTGAGATATAAATGTTGCACAAGGTTCCTCCGAAAGGCCATTTCCTGCTACGCAGCTCCACCGTGGCAGACAAGGGCAGCACCAGCAGGCCAAGCAGGAGATCCGCCACAGCAAGAGACACCACAAAGCAGTTGGCGATCCGCCTCAGTCGCCGGCTGAGGCCCACAGCCAAGCAGACCAGGACGTTACCTCCAATGGTCAAGATAATTACAAACACAAGGAACAGCCAACGGAGAACTGTGAAGATCATGGCTGCCTCCACTTTTGGCTCAGTGCTCCTGTTTCAAATATTTCATATGACTCATCCACTCACTGAAGCAGTCTCTGCTCCTTCACATGCTCATCAGGTGATCCTTCTCATGGCATCAGGCTGATCAAAAGTTTCACAGGTAGATCACTGATTGGGAAACTCTTTTTAGCCATCTCTTTTTTAACAGTGCCATGTTCTTTGAAGTGAACTCATCTCTAGAACACGAAAAGAAGAACATGGTTATTGTAAAACATATAGACAATAATATATATATTTAAAATTTCTACTCTGTATAAGAGAAATCTGTTTATCTTGTTCAATTAAAAAAAAAAAATATATATATACCAGTAGTCAAAGAAAATATCCTTTGATATTTTGTCACAATACTCCCAAAATACTGTTTTCTGAAGTCTATTCCTTCTACTGTATATTGTTTTATGTAAAATTGCAATGTTGGCATAATTATAGTAACATGAATCTGCACAGTCATTCTCATCAAACAACAGGCCTTAAGCAATAAATCAAAATAAATCCCACCTTTTTCCATTAGGACAGCAATATTCACAGTATATACACTGCTAAGTAAAGGTTCAACATATTGGTTTTTCATTTTTGCATAATGTTTATCTACACAAAGTCATCTTCAGTCCTAATCTAATCTGCAAAACCAATAAGCTCAATTAATTATGTCTAAGCCAAGAGGCAGCTTTGAAACAAAAGGGCCCAAAAGGCTTTCAAGCAATTCATTTTGGCTTAAGAATCTATGCAGCACAATTAAAAGTATTCTTAGCATGTGTCTTGTAAAATTAAGACAATAAATAACCAATAAAAACAACAAGAACCAAGGATGCAAACTCGACATGAACTTCAGGACTTCAGGGCAGACCTCCAACATCTCTGTTCATGTTTACATCCCATTCCTTCAGCTGCTGTCTTACACAATACATCACTTATGTGATTTAGTCCTCAGAAAGTTAAACAACTTCCTCAGTTCCAAATGGCTTCTCCTATGGTTTGTTTACCCCTCAGGCTGTTTATCTTTCTCACACAGTGCAATACAGAATTCCTAAACAGTCAAACGATTACTGCCTTGACTTGTAATTCTAATCTTGACTATTTGTTATCATCAACACGGCCGAAAAATTCTTTGACAAGGTTTGTTTACTTCATCCTGAGGCACTATTACCTTATGGAACGTAACATATACTTTTATGTTTATTATGATTTTAAGAGAACGTACAATTTTTACATAGTTTTTTTTTACTAGAATAATTTTTTAAAAAATTAAAATACGCTCTGTATTTGCTCACCAGTAGCAGACCTCTTATAAACAGTCATAAAACCTTCAGCCCAAAGGGGTCACATAAATCCAAACTGTTTACTGAAATCGTTTGGCAAAAGACAAACAACCATAACTATCCCACAACACAATTTCAGAAATAATCATGATTTATTTCTTTTCTTTTCTTTGTGCTCTGGTGGCGCAGCTGGTAGAGCTGCCGCCTCTCAGTGAGAAGGTTGCCAGATTGAATCCCGGCCGGGGACTTCTCTGGGTGGAGTTTGCATGTTCTCTCCATACGTGCATGGATTTTCTTTGGGTACTTTCCTCCCACAGACCCAAAACATGCATGTTGGGCTGATTGGTAACTGTTAATTGTCCCTGGGTGCGAGTGAGAGAGTGAATGGCTGTTGGTCTCATTTGTTTCTATGTGTCCCTGTGATGGACTGAGACATGTCCAGGGTGTCCCCTGCCTTTTGCACATTGACTGCTGGACATGGACACTAGTGACAGTTAAAAAATGGGGGTAAAGGTAATGCTTAGATGGATGTTTTATTTTCTATTGTTAGCGTTTTAAAGACGCATATTTTTCTGTTCTTGCTTTTTATTTTACTTTTACCTACTGTTGTGTATCCACAAGTGTGTTTTGAAACTGAAAACTAAACACACCAAAACACAATTTTTGTGTGTGTGTTCTTTCTCACAGTCCCAGCTGTGCTCAATGCTAGTGACACTGAAACAGCACTGATGAATGAATCTCCTGCAGTTTACGACTTATTTAATAAGAAACAAGCTAAATCAATTTTACAGCAGCAGCAAATTCAATTTGGTGATGTCAACCTGTGTCAGAGCATCACTCACATGACAATGCAATCTTTGAATAAAACAAAACAAAACCAGAACACTTACCGGTAAATGTGTTTTTTTGCACTCAGCAACTAGTAAAACACACTCAAAATTAGAAAGATGCGATTATGGGGCTCTAATAACTGATTTCAGCAAAGTGATAATACCATTAATTATGAGTTTGTTGTACTTGAGAGATTTTATATGTTAATGTAATTAACATAACTCAATTAAATGTTTTCTACTATTATCTTCTGCATTCACTTCCCTCAGTGTGGAGCATCTTATGTAAGAGAGTCATGTAGTTTATGTTTAATTACTACAATGGATGACATTTGTCATTTTTTGTGATTTTTGTAAAAAAAAAAATCCAACTAAGAGCAGTCATAAGGTTATTTGATGCTCGACAGAAGGCTGTACAAATCATCTTGTAGGCTAATCGACAAAGGTGGGAGCAGCATTTGAACATTCTGACAAAACCTGACTTGGATCTCACCATCAGAGTCAGAGAATCTTTATTGTCATTTGCACCACATGTGGTACATGTGATGGAAAAGAGATTATGTACACAGGGTCCCAGTTACATCCAACAATAAAATGTAAAAGAAGAACAGTAATAACATCTAACATCAACTAAAAAAAAAACACACTAAGCACTAATCATATGTGCATAAAGCTGAAAACACTACAGCAAAAGCAATATCCAGTAGGAGCTTATAGATAAGATATCAGCACCACCAGCTTTATGACGCACGTCTAACAAACTCGTTCACGATTTATTTAGACAATATATCAACTTTTTCAGTTGACAGAAAAGCATGAGAAATCAAAAGGAGTGACAAGTTTACCCAGAATAAATATTTTGTTTAGTGGAACTGGTTCCTGTTCTGGTTAAGGTTGTTCCCAGTACAACCTAATCCAGGTATTAACAAATTAGATAATAATATCAAGTAATGGCAGTGAGGGTGATAAGAGCAGAGAATACGTATTAATGGTGTTTACAATACAGTAAAGGAAATTATTGTCAAACAGAACCATCAGTTCAGTTCACTTAATAACACCTAGTGTATTAACAATAAAAGACAACAGGGTCTTTTACACAGAAAATACGCAAGCCAAGTTCAACCCCAATTAAAAATCATTTAGAGCTTCTGAAGGAAGAAGGGATTGACAAGTTATGGTTGTTAGTTCAGAAAATTATATTTTATTTCTAAGCTAACGATTTGTTAGAGTCAAGAGAAAAGTACATTTTTGCCATGTTGACATCTTAACGTCATTGGGGTCAATGTGACCTCTACGTAATCCATTATATGACTGTCTGGTTGGCATGACATGATAATTCCTAAAAAATATTTTTTATGTTCATGACAAATATACCCAATGATGAGCTACAGCTCGCTGCTGCGACAACATTATATGCAATACATTTCTGTGCAGTATACAAATCTGGTTTATAAAGGGAATGTTTATAAAACAGTCTTTGGATGAACAACTAAAACCTTTAGAAATTTAGGTGGTTCAAGATGGCATCAATCCGCTTCAGTCTTTTTCTTCATTGACTGCCAGCTTGTCAATTGTTAGAAATTATCCATCCATCCATTATCTTTTTACCCGTTTCTTCCTTTTTGGGTCACGGGGGTCACTGGTGCCCATGTCCAGCAATCACTGTGCAAGAGGCAGGGGACACCCTGGACAGGTTGCAAGTCCATCACAGAAGTTAGAGAAAAAAAATCTAATTGAGGTTATTCAAATTATTATCTTTGGTCATCAAAGTTTTTGTGAACTGCTATGAAAACAAAGATTCAAAGATTCAAAGAGCTTTTATTAACATTGCACCAGTTTTCACCAATACAGCGTGAATATGTACGCACAGTCATCCTGAAGATGGGGTGAGTGTGTGAAGCTGCTGCTTATTCAGAACACATGACATGTTCTTCAGCGCGGCCTCTCTCATCCGTGTCGGGATGAAGGTCAAAGGTGTGAAAAAAGGAAAGTACCATGAGGGTCACAGCGTTGGTATTAAAAAAAATGTATCACATTTTGTCTGCCAAGACACCGCATGACACAGTAAAAACTATACCAATAAGCACATTTAAGACAGTTACATGTTGCATGTTGAGACTGAGGCAGGGAGGTTTCTGTCCATGAGACATTCCAGATAGCGACAGTCTGACCAGCCGGCCTCCGATAACGCTCATAGAAAAGTTCTCCGGGGGGGGTAGCAGACAAGACAAGAGAGCAGCTGTTTTGTCCACAGTAGAGCACATCTCAGGAGAAATTAGATATCCAGCCTTTTTCAAGGCTGTTTCCAAGGGAGTCAGATAAGAATTGACAAATATTTTCACTTCAGGCTCACATTGTAATTTCTGCAGCCTTCAGTCTGTAAGGGCGACTCTGTTCCAAGTGATCCAATTCGGGACTTTTTCCACTGATCCAAGCTCTGACCTCAGATGTTGACCACAGCGTCCAGAGTCCCAATCCGAGGGTGATCTGTTCACCCTCTGGATAAGCTCGCAAACAGCTGATTTCTCGAGGTCACCGCGCAGACCAGACGTCGGGTGCTCCAGGCATTAAGTCCTGCTGAAGTCTCCCTCTTTTGCGATAGGCCAGTGCTCCACAAACGCCAAAAAGCAAAGCGCTGCCATCGTAATCCAATATAATCCAGATTCTTCACCTCCACAGAGCACAGCACAGAGAGCGAGACGCACACCATCCACACCCACAGGAATCCATGGCGTATCCTCTTCGTCACTCTGTGAGGGTGGACTGGCTCCCCTTGTGCCTTTTCTTCTGTAGAAATCTTGTTCGTAGAATCGAATGCCCAAACCTCCAATCCATCTTAATTTGCGTTCGAGGTGCTTTGCTGAGGAGCTGCAGGCAGCAGGGGGGGGGGAGGACGGGAGAGGAAAGGACTAGCGACTGCCTCCGTCGAGAGCCAAGGTTGAAAAACAAACAAACAACCAGTGCATTTTTAAAATAAATATAGCAATGGGAGCATGATTGATTTGTTTTTAAGACTTAATGTTTACCTGCTCTGAGTTGAAGATGAATAATTACAGTTTTACCTATAAACCCCCCACCCCCCAAAAAATAATAAATAAACTATGTATATTGTGTACACAGTGCATGCACACTACAGTATGTAACCACTTGTTTTGATACTTAGTATAATAATTTGACAGTGTCGGGACCCAATGATAAGAAATCAGATCCAGGAATTCTGGTCAATTATAGACCTATATCTTATCTAACATTAATTTTTTTGTGAAAAATTCTTGAGAAAATACTAGCAAAGCAATTGTGTGAACATCTACAAAGAAATAATCTGTTTGAAGAGTTTCATTCAGGGTTTAGAGCTCACCACAGAACTGAATCTGCACTGGTGAAAGTTACTAATGATATTCTCATGGTCTGACAATGGACTTGTGTCTATACTGGTCCTGTTAGACCTTGGTGCTGCATTTGATACAGTTTATCAATACATTTTACTACAGAGGCTTGAATATGATATTGGGATTACAGGAACGGCTCTGAAATTATTTACTTATATTATTAAATATTATAATTAATAATTGATATTTATTTTATATATTCCAGCTTGTAAATATAATTAATGAATCTTCTTCATATACAGTGCCAAATTTAGTCATGGAGTTCCTCAGGGTTTTGTGCTTGGACCAATACTCTTTACCTAATAGAAGCATAAGTTATAGCTATTAAACAACATTTTCTGCTTTTAAAATCCAAACAAGACTGAGGTCTTAGTTTTTGGACCTGAGCATCTTAGGAATAAACTTCACAGCGTTTCACTTCCTCTGGATAGCATTACTTTGGCCTCCAGTTCTAATGTTAAAAATCTTGGTGTTATTTTTGATCAGGACATGTCTTTTCTCCACCACATTAAAAATGTTACTAGAACTGCCTTCTTCCACCTGCGCAATATCACTAAAATTAGAAACATCTTATCTAAAAATTATGCAGAAAAACTGGTTCATGCATTTGTCACGTTTAGACTCAACTGTTGTAATAGTTTATTATCTGGGTGTCCAAAATCTTCTTTAAAAAATCCTCAGTTGATCAAAAATGCTGCTGCCAGAGTCTTAACTGGAGTTAATAGGAGAGACCATGTCTCTCCAGTTTTAGCTTCTCTCCATTGGCTCCCTGTCAAATCCAGAATTGAATTCAAAATCTTACTTCTAACCTACAAAGGTCTCAACAACCTAGATCCATCTTATATTACATATCTTAATGTTCCGTACTTTCTTGACAGAGCAGTTCACTCTCAGACTTCAGGTTTACTTGTGATTCCTAGAGTTTCCAAAGCAGAATGGGAGGAAGATCTTTCAGTTATCTGGCTCCTCTGTTGTGGAACCAACTTCCAGTTTCTGTCGGTGGGGCTCACACATTGTCCAGTTTTAAGACTGGGATTAAAACTTTCCTTTTTGATAAGTCCTATAGTTGGGGTCAGCTTGGGTTTCCTGAGCTATCCCTTAGTTATGCTAGGCTTAGACTACTGGAGGACAAATTAACTACATTACATCACTCTGCTGCTGTTTTTACTTGCTCTAATCTACATGTCTGTATTTGTAATTATTTATATCCTGGGCATGTGTTTTGTCTTTCCTCCAGTAGAAAGTACATCTGGACCTGCATCTGGACCTGCCATTCTACGTTTGTCTGTTTCTCCTTCCTGTTCTCTCAAACTCCAACCAGAAGCAGATGGCCGCTTGTTCTGAACCTGGTTTTGCTGAAGATTTATTTTGTTAAAAGGGAGTTTTTCCTTTCCACGGTTGCCTAGTGCTAGCTCAGGATGGGAGATTGCAACAAAATAAAGATTCAACACAATCTGCTAGCTTCCTTGATAAGTAACTTTTACTAATTGGCTTTTATAATGTGCCCTGAGATAACTTCTGCTGTGACTTGGTGCTGTATAAATAAACTGAACTGAAATGAAATTGAATGATGCAGATATTTACAAGAACGTGAGAAACAGTAATTTATGAATTAAAAAAAATATACAAAAGGAAAAGACTGACAAATTAGCAAAGATACAAAGATCACAAAGCACAAACAGAAGAAATGGACAACTTGTGGTGAGTCAGATTTTGGTGGCAAACATCCCCCTTAACAACTCTCTGCTATCCCCCTCCCCTCAGGTCAAGAGCCTCGGTGTCATCCTCGACACCACTCTCTCCTTCACTTCACACATCAACAATATTACTCGGTCTGCCTATTTCCACCTCCGTAATATTAACCGTCTCCGTCCTTCTCTCACGCCCCGCTCCACAGCCATCCTGGTGCACAGTCTTGTGACTTCCCGTATCGATTACTGCAACTCCCTTCTCTACGGCCTCCCCAACAAATCTCTCCACAAGTTACAGATGGTCCAGAACTCAGCTGCCCGTGTCATCACTCAAACCTCCTACTATGATCACATCACTCCTGTCCTGCAGCAGCTCCACTGGCTCCCGGTTAAATCACGCATCATCTTCAAAATTCTACTCCTCACGTTCAAAGCTATCCACAACCTTGCCCCTCCTTATCTATCTGACCTCCTACAAATCTCCATCCCATCACGCTCTCTCAGATCCTCCTCTTCACTACAACTCCATGTACCCTCTGCCCGCCTCTCCACCATGGGGAGCAGGGCCTTCACCTGCTCTGCCCCTCACCTCTGGAACGCTCTACCGCCCGACCTTCGAAACACCACCTCCCTTTCTCTGTTCAAGACTGCCCTGAAAACCCATCTCTTTAGACTAGCTTATCATTAACTTTACTAAATGTATTTTTATCTTCCATTTTATATCCTTTATGTATTTTATATTTCAATTTGTCGCTGATAATGTTTGCTCTGTATTCACTGTGTTGGTTTGTTAAGTGTCCTTGGGTGTCATGAAAGGCGCTTTTAAATAAAATGATTATTATTATTATTATTATAACTTACAAAACCACAATGTCAGATTAAAGATGAGCTAGAAGAAGGAGCTTTAAAAGGCTGAGGTAGATGAGATAAGTGAAGACAGCTGAGACTAATGAAAACAGGGAACAGGTGTGAGTGAGAGGAGCATAACCGACTGAGGGAAAGTACCGAGGAATGACTGGAAACACAAGGAAACTGAAAAAGTCAAGTACAGGGAATCTCAGAGGCATAGAAGAAATGTCAAATGAAAAACACAAGAAACAAGACAATGCAAAATAAACTAAATAATAAACAACCAAAAACACAAAGCCAGAAAACCCAGGCTCATAACAGTTACTTATGGACATATACTTTTTCTGTTGGATAGCACATTTAGGCACATTTAGCACTCAACAAAGGAGCTTTTTAATCCACCTATGGAAAATATAAGTACCGGTAGATTTCCTTCAAGGACACTGCTTGTTTACATCGTAAGTGAAAAATTGAATGCTTGCCCTCAGGGTGTTAGAATTTAGAGGCATAAATAGTCAAAGAGGATTACTGCAAGACTAAGACTGAAGAAAAATATGTTTGCCACCAAAATCTGACTCACCACAACAAATTAGGAATAGGTGTAACAAACAACTAAAGGACTCATTGTATAATTTATTTTCTTGGTTGATCTGTTCATGAAAACATTTCCTACATATTAGCTGACTCAGAGATGAGTTGGTGGAAGAAAATATAAAAAAAGTTTAAAACTGGTACTTTGTATATCACAGGTTGTATGGTTTGAAAAGCCACACAGTGAGTATGTGCATTCATTTTGTATGTGTTGCTTGTACAAACACACAGTTTTCATGGCTAAATGAAAACTCAGGCCAAATGCTGTATACTGACATGAAATATACGACTCAATATAAATCACCTTCGACAAGTGATGATGTACCTTTAAGCCATAAACAGCAATGACGAAGGGTGGTGCTTGAAAACCATCACCATGACTGTGTAGCACAGTTGCAAACTTATCTTTATGACTAATACAAAATGTTTTAATCTACTTTGTACTCTAATAAAATGATATATATTATTTAACGCATTTACAAAAAACTTTCTCCTGCACCATTGGTGGCTTAAGGAACCACAAATTAGGAACACGTTTGGGCCATAAACGCCATGTTTTTAGGAGGTGGTTTGAATCATATCGCTAAAATCCAATATATTATTGCCTGTTTAGTTGTTAAATTCCTTCTCTAAATTTATTAAAAACAAAACCATTGCTGGCTCCTTTTCAGCTGTCTAAACCTAAACATCTTGTGATGAGTTAAACTAACCTTCTTGGTTGTTCTATTTATTACTGGAGAAATAAATTTAAAAGGAAGGCAAAGGTTGTGGAAAATCTTTGTTTAAATATTTGTCATGTTGGAGTCAGCCTGTTTTGTCTGTTAGCAAAATATCTCATGAACCCCAGCAACACCTTTTAATAAAACTCTCAAGAAATAATCAATAGCTTAACGTCTACAACTGATTGACTTTTGGAGTCAACCTAATACAAGATGGCCACAACAACTATTCAACCTTGAAGAACACAAATATGATTATAACTCAGTCATACTTATATATAGAGATACAATTTGGTGTATTAGTAGCTGAAAGACATAAAACGCATAATATGCCTGACAGCTCCAGCTCATTTAGTATTGCTTAAGATCACAACTAAGTTATTTTCTACACTTGACTAAAACAACAGTATTTCTGTCATTTCTCTAAGCTCTTTTTATTCTAAAACTCTAGCATGAAGAGCAAGACTAAACCAGCCATCTATTTACACTGTCAATGTTTAATCAAGTAAAATGTGGCATATGAATCAGCATGCAACATATTAGTCTATTTAAACAGTGAGCATATTTCAGTAGCACAATTTTTAATCAATTTTTAACATGATTTTTCAACAATGAATATGGAAATCTGTTGAATTACACATGTTTATTTAGCTCAGTCTCATCACTCTTAGAGCTTGTTTAGAATACCGGTAAGTGAAATAAAAAAGGTAAAGTTCTCTAAAAGTTTATCTCACCTCATTTTTTGTCTAGTATCTGTTAGAACCCGTCTTCCTTTCCAAACCACGAGAGCTCTCTTGTTCCTCAATCCTGCAGAAGTGTAAATTCAAGTCTCACTTCCTCTCCTCCTTGTCTCCACCCCTCTCTCTCCTCCTGCTTATATACTCATGAACATGAAAGACATATCATGAGAACGTTTACTTTGAATTACGTCTATTTGGGTTTGTGGGTTTATTTTAACAATTACGGTTCATTTTATGACATATTATAGTATAGTATTAGTTTATTCAGAAGCAGGTGGTACATAAAAGTATACAAGCAATGCAATATGTTTATGTTTATGTTTATTAAATTTGATCATTTTTTTTTACAAAAGAAACAATACAAGACAATCTCATAAATGATTGTGTACAAAATATAAAAAATGAAAGGTAGCAGAAAGAAGAATAAATCTTATTATATCTGCCCCTTACTTCCAACAATCAGATTAAACAACAATAATCAACCATGTAAACAATAATAATCTTCAACCAACTTTTTCCAACAATCAGATTAAACAATAATAATCTTCAACCAACAGTACAAAATGACTAACTCTTTCTAATTTTCTAACTAATACAATACACATTACGCTATTTCATATATATTTTTTAACACATTTGTTTTGATCATTTTCTTAAATGTAAACATTGACTTGGCATTTTTAACTACATTCTCCAAGCCATTCCATAATCTAATTCCCTGGATTGAGGTAGAACGTCCCTTCAAACTAGTTCTGAATTGTGGTTTTACAAACATCTCTGTCCCCTTAAGATTATAACAACTTTGTCTTTTAACAAAGTGCATTTGGATATTTAAAGTTTTTTTTTATTGAATGAAGCAAATATAACAAACACAACAAGAAATAACAGCATAATAAGGCAAACAATGAAATAAGATGAGACAAGTTACCAGGGGGAAAATAAAATAGAAAAAAATAATAATAATAATACAGTCGTACTATCAGCATACACTTGGATATTTAAAGGTAATGCATTATTTTGAGCCCTATACATGACTGATAAAATATTATAGTCTACCAAATCATGGAACTTCAATAACTTTAGTTGATAAAATAATGTACTTGATGGATGACGGTAATGTTTTCTAGTGATAATTCTTACAGCTCTTTTCTGTAATACAAAAATAGGCTTTGTGATTGTTTTACACGCATTCCCCCAAACATCAATACAATAGATTAAGTGTGGAACAATGATTGTGTTATACAACAAATACAGAGCTTTATCATTCAATAGGTCTCTGACTTTGTACAGTACTGCAATCGATTTAGCTATTTTTATTCTTACAGAATTTATGTGTTGTTTCCATGTCAGTTTGTCATCAATGATAACACCCAAAAACTTCACCTCACTCACTCTACAAATCTCAACATCCTCAATTTTGAGTGGAACATCAACAGTTTTCTTTTTATTACCGAATATCATGTAATTAGTTTTTTCTAGATTTAATGATAATTTATTTATTTTAAACCAAGTTTGTATCTTGACAAATTCTGTCTTTATCAATTCCAACATTTGTTCTATATCTTCACCTAAACAGAAAAAAGTGGTATCATCAGCAAAAAGTACACATTTAAGGAGTCCTGACACATTTACCAAGTCATTCACATATAAAATAAAAAGCTTTGGTCCAAGTACAGAGCCTTGGGGAACTCCACATGTGATATTACAGAGGTCAGATCTTACATCATTTATTTGTACAAATTGTTTCCTATCTTTTAAGTAGCTAGATACCCACTGTAATGCTGGTCCTCTAATACCATATTTGTTCAGTTTTTCAAGGAGAATGGTGTGATCAATAGTATTGAATAGTGCAGAAAGTCAAACCAAACCAAAACTAAATGGTGACGTAAATGACCAAAAATGTCAAATAGGAGAAAAAAATGAAAAGACGGAGTGCAAAAGACAAGAAAAAAAAGGTACAAAAATGTTTTCAAATTTAAAATATGTTAAATAGCCAGGAACAAGGAACATAGGGTTGAGGTTGGTCAGAGAGACATAGGGGTATGAGGTCATTTAGACATTTATGTGAACAAGATAATTTTAAAATCTCTTCTGTGATGCACAGGGAGCCAGTGAAGTAAGGACAAGACAGGTGAATGTGGTCAAACTTATGAGTTACAATTAAGAGACAAGCTGCAGCATTCTAGACAAGATGGAGACTTGGAAGGGACACCTGACAGACTCCGAGATGACAGACCCCGAGATCATCACAATAGTCAAGTTGGGTTGTGATAAAGGTATGAATTGTTGTCTCTAGGTCAGGTCTGGTACACACCGACTTAAGTTTAGCTACTTACCTTAACTGTAGGAACCTTTTCTGCAGAACAGAGTGAAAGTGCTTACTGAACTTTAAATCAGAGTTTAGAATGATCCCTAGATTATATAGCTCAAGGGAGCCAAGGTTAACAAGAAGAATGCCAGCAGTAGAACTAGGGCTGAACACAATAACCAGTTTTCTCATTAATAAAGCTTAAAAAATTTGAAGCCATCGGGATTGTATAGGGTGGATGGGGCAATAATTATGTTAAGTGTAGATAAATAGATAAATCTGACATAATCATAACAATGAAATGAAAGAACATGTTTTTTTTTTTCAGAATAGACCCTAAAGGAAATGGGTACAGTGAAAACAAAAGAGGCCCAAGAATTGAGCCCTGAGGAACCCCACAGAAAAGAGGTGCTAAAGTAGATAAAAAAATGTCAACCTTAAACAAAAGATTATGCCATTCTTGTATGAATGGAACCAATCTAATAATGCACCTATAATCACAGCCCTGCGTTTAAAACGAAATATAATAATACTGTCGTCAACCATATCAAAAGAAGCAGTAAAATCTAATTGTACAATTAGATCTTACAAGGATGACAAAAAGACCACAGCCATTTGCTGAAATAATATAATTCCAAATCCTTACCAATGCTGTTTCAATAGTAGTAGTAGTTTCTTTATTTCAGACACGATGTAAGATCAATATATGTATATAAAAAGAATAAAAAATAAAAAAGATTAAAAAAGATTAAAAAGCTTTCCTATAGAGAAGTAAAAGAAAAATAAAAGATTAAAAATTTTTTTTTTTGATTTAGTTGCACATAGCATATGCCAATGCCATGTACTGTAAATGTTTAAAACCAGACTGGAAGATTTCATATATACTATACGAGGAGAGTAAAGGCCCCCCTCATAGCTTTGCGTTCGGCCGTACGCCGCTCAACGCCATTCGAACGCAGCGGCAAAAGCCTTTGAACGCGGGTGCAAACGTACCAAGCTCAAATTTTACGACTGCGAGCACAAGCGCATTGTCTCACAATAAACTGCCCGGCGCCAGACTGTTTTGTATGTGACACAAATGTATTAAATTCCCCTTCTTCATCCCTGATCTGGCCTTTTCTTTTGTTTTTTTGCCAAAAGTCAAGTGATCGCTTCCTCCTCCGCTGACTCCATGACTGAAATGATGAGGAAATGAATGAATTTGTCACGAGCGAATTAAACTCGGGTCCAACGTGGCTGCGCGAGGTTCTGCAGATTTCCTGGTGGGCTGTGGGCTGCAGGACCAGCGCTCCCTGTTTTTTTTTTTTTTTTTAGAACTTTTTAATAAGATATAAACACAGAACACCGCTGCGGCTGAAGCTGTGTGAAGTGCCGGCTCGCCTTTTTTTCTCCCCCGACCTGTCAATCAATTCAGTAGGCGTGTCAGCAAATGACCAATTAGCGAATGCTCTGCACTGTGGCTGCTCAAATGACGTCAACCTTTGATCAGATCCACTTCAGGTTTGTGTGTTTTGATCCTGCAGTCCAGGAAACCTGTATCTAGGGGCCTCCCCTTTTTTTGGATCTGTTAAACATGCATTTCAATCAGAAAATAAATACTGTTATTAAACGATATATACAAGAGCAATGTGGTTTGTAGGCTTCTGATTTATCCTACTTTTTCTAAAACAGTACAATGTGACAATTCCCATTCAATGTGGTTATCTTAAATTATCCTTTAAATAGTTTATGATTGGCGTTGTGTTGTTTGTTTTGAATATAAAAATCTAAGAAGGTATTTTTTGTATAAATAATGATCTAATCATTGTATGAGCTATTTCCTGTTTATGAGTTATCATTATTGTTATTAGTGTTTTATTCTTTATTATTATTAGTTATTTCTAGGAACAGTTTTCTAGGAACAGTTTTCAACCTCCCCCTTTGAAACAGTATTCTGTTTCACCTAAGTTTTATGGGTTATAATTTACTAAGACACAGTTTGAGTAATAGTTTCAGAAAGCTAAATGTGAAACAAGTTCTTATATCATTTCCCTTTAAACATTTAACCATTAACTAAATTCCATCCCTTGTGGCAAATCAGACCCACTAAATGAGCCTCTTCAAAGGCAAAGGCAATCATGTATTTACTTTGGAAAACATTAGCAAACTCAATCCATGTCAGGTCTTAAGTACAGGTTTCTTTTGTGAATGAGTCTTTGTGACTCATGAGACTAACCTGTAAAAACAAAAAGTATGAAGAAGTCAGCTTTATTCATCTTCATATAAGGTTTTGAGGTAATAAAACAATTTTCATCACAGAGTAATTTGAAAAGAGGCAGGTAATCCAGCAAACCCACGTCAGTTCTAACCTACATGTGTTATGCTGTGTGTGGCACATGTCTTAAAAGTGAGTCTATGCGAGTGTTTATTATCAAAAGCAATCCGCAGTTTCGATCATGACACCAAGGTCATCGGATGACCACCACGTATCAGGCAACCAAAAATCAGAGGCTCAAAATGCAAAACTCAGATACTGTATGTTTCTACTTTAGTCGCAAGCTTGGTGAAGGCTACCTGTATGTGTTCTGTGGACACAGACTTACCTCCACATTCCACTAATGATCCTGTCTTCTCAGGCTGCTTTGAAAAGGAAGAAATAAAAATAGCAATGTAAATATTAAATGGTAAATGGAGCTTATTTATATAGCGCTTTCCAACCCCCTGTGAAGGACCCCAAAGCGCTTTACAATACCAACCATCCACCCATTCATATACCGGTAGCGGCGACTGCCATGCAAGGCGCCTTCCAGTCCTACCTGGAGCAACTCGGGGTTAAGTGCCTTGCCCAGGGACACAACGACACATGGTGTGAGTAACCGGGATTTGAACCTCCAACCTTCCGATCGGGGGACGACTGCCATTACCACTACACCGATCGGGGGACGACTGCCATTACCACTACACCACGGCCGCCAGGTTAAAAAATAATCACATGTTAGCAAGCTCTATTTTGGGACATAGCATTTACCTTCAAGAGATCCTGATTTGCACAATGGATTTAAAAACGTTCAGTTACATAAAAGTGAAAGCATTAATTTAACCTTAAGCCAAATTCAAAACCAAATTCCCTGTATCCTATTTGATCATTTGTAAAATATTATATTACCGTATTTTCCGGTGTATAGGTCACACCTTTTTATGTGTTTTTTTTCGAGGCCTGCGACCTATACTCAAGTGCGACCTATATATGGCTTGTTATCACTTTCAGTGAAACACATTTTTAAATCCAGCTCATTTCACAATTACGTTCATTTATTAAGGAAAAGTTTAGCTCAGACATATATTTGCTATAATTTTTATCAAACAAATAATTGTTTTTAAGTGTTAATCTTCTTAAAAGCCTTGCTGTGTGCTCCTGTGGCAGACATTTGCAGCAGAGCTAAACGTAGGTGCGACCTATACACCAGAAAATACTGTACAAACAATTAGTTTAAACAACTCCTAAAAGGAAAACAGCTCCTAAAATCTGAAAAACATGTGGCTAGCCACAGCAAAACCAGGAACAAGTCGTACACACTCTAACTGAAAAAAAATCAATAAACCTTCAAGTACTGAGAAATTAGTGAAAATCGTTTTTTGCAAAATAGTTGAAGTTGTGAAGAAACCATCCCATGCTTTTAAAAACACTTTAGAAGTGTTTAAACTGATAAACTTTGTGTTAGAACTCAATTTGTTTTCAGAGTAAAAACAAGCCGGCCAGGATTTACGTATTGAGGGCGGGGACACTCATAGTTGATTAAGATGCAGAATTGTTTGGCTGGTAACAGAACTTTTCCCACTGCTTGTTATTGGTTTCGGCCAATAATATGCAGATTTGAAAGAAACATATGGCTACTTAACATCTAGGCTGCCCAGTGAAAAGAAAATGTGTTTTGCAGGAATACTGTTCAGTTTCTAATGGACTGAGTTTAAGACCTTTTTTTTGTTTTTAGAACGCCATTAAGATGTAACTAAATAATAGTTGGTGTTTTATTCAAGGATTGTAACGTAACATGTTGGATTTGGTCGGCTTTAATGTCCTTATTTAATAAGGAAAATAAAGCTGATCAAAGCTGTCAGAGCTGTCAGCTGTTTTTCCGACCGACCCGGAAAATAAAAGCTTTTACTGCGTTAGCAAGCAAATCAGTTTCCATCCATCCATCCATCCATCCATCCATCCATCCATCCATCCATCCATCCATCCATCCATCCATATCTCCATCCACTATCTCATTAGACAAAGCCGACACGCGTAATCACCGCGCAATGCGCTCCAGCCGTGGGACGCATTGAGCAATATCACACGCGGGCAGCTTGGTGAGGTTTTACAAACTGCAGCAAAGAAACTAAAATTTAAAGCACGATAAAAAATTGTGTTATATTGAGGAGACGGCAGGTTTAACTGGCTGTTTGAAAAGGTAAAATGTACAGTTAAGATCGGATGGATCAGCATTTCACGCATGCAGCTCCTGTTGTCACCAGGAAGTTTAAAAAAAAAGCTGAATCGAGCAGTGTGTTTAATTAAAATAGCCTTGTTTTTCCAGATAATCTTGCTCTAAAATGTTTTTGTTCATCTTTATGTAAGATTATCTTTAGAGTTTATTTTTTTATGTTAATATATATTTGGTGAAACAAGAAATCTTATCTTTCTTTCTTTGAAATACGTTATTTAAATATCATGTAGGATAAAGATGATGGATGGATGGATGGATGGAAACCGACCAGCCCACAAAAACTTAATAAAAAAGACCTATATGCAAAAATAAGGCCTTTCTGCTCTGATGACACAAAAGTACTTGTTCAGCATCAACACCTTGTGTGACATCTCTAAAATAAGTATGTGCAGGAGTTTGGTGTGTGTAAAGCCTATTTTCTTTTGGTTTTCCCCTTTATAACCTCATCAGATGGAACATTAGCATCTCCTGAGTTTACTAAACATCTTCAGCTATTATACAAACTTTTCCAGCGTCCTTAACTTTATAAAGCGTTTAACACCAGCCACAGCAAGGTTCCAGACAAGACAAGAAAACATATAGAACAAACTAATGAAAATAATGTTTGAGCCCAGTTGAATCAGTTTCTGTGTCCTCCTTAGTTTACTTGTGACCCTTATTTTTTGGGGTGGGCTGTAACAATAACTATGTGACGCAACAATCTACATTATTAATGTGTAAAACATGTCACAATAATCTAAAAAAGTGAAGGGAATTCAGTTTGGGTGTTCAAATGAGCCAGGCGTCTCTTGAAGCAAATCAGATTTATTGAAAAAGATACAGGTTAACAGATTAAGCAGACAATCAATTGATCAATATGCATACGATCCGATGATTCGTTGAACAGACCTTCTCGCTCGAAAAGTCCCCCAAGGAATGTCAGTTTGCTGCTCTGGTGCGCGATATCATAAAATGTTTTGAGCTTCTTATTGGTCCGAGGAGCTGCTATCAGTAGTTGCTAAGGCAACTGAGATTTATAGTGTGCCCAAGGTCTCTTCTGGGATGACCTGATTGTGTGTGCCTCTTTGTTTGAGCATAAGTTTTAGAAGAGTTTAGATTCAAACTAGTTTCCTTCGACCTTTATGTTTCACCTGTTGCACCTTTTGTGTCATGAAGTGGCACATTCTGTGTCATGAACTGAGTGTATGTGTTTATACTAAAGATGTACCTGTTCTTTCAGTCAGATCCTGTGTCTGCTTTGCCCTTCCTCCCTGTGGGGGGGAAGGGCAGATGTCGGCCTCAGAGTTGCTTCGAGCTGCAGGTCTGCTCAAACTGCACACCGGTAAGATTAAAGTTTGCACAGTGCATTTAAGCATCTAAAACCTTTGATTACATGAAACACATTTGTGAACCTTTGATTACATGAAACATAGTTGTGAACCTTTGATTGCTTGAAATATAGTTATGTATGAATATACCTTTGTGATTACATGAAATATAGTTATGAATGAATATAAGTTTAATCATAATACGTATATAATGGTGCTTTCTTCTTCACTCCCTCTCTCGACCGATCAAAAGATCGGTCGAAACCAACAGCTGAACTCCATGTGGGCCCCCCGAAGAGGACCTCAACCCCAACACCACACCAAAACAAACAAATCACCAAATGCAAAATCAAGCTAAGGTAGTAAAACTCCCAAAATCAACTAAATCTAAACCAAAACCCCATCTGACCCCAAAACTAACCACTAAAACCAAAACAAGGTAAGGTAAATCACCACCAAACGTAACTAAATCCACGCAAACCTCATCTGACTCCAATACCAACCACCAACTAAACAGCAAAATGATAATCAAAAGCTAAATCAGCCTAATCTACGAAATCATAAAAGGATACATGCAAGCACCACCTTTACTCCATTGTCCTCCTAGGACTCCTCCAAAAACCATTCATCACCTTTACAGGTATCTGGTCTCAGCCAAATACATGTGACGTCCCTCATCTGGCACTGGACCTGGTCTGACCTGCATCATGGGAAACACTGTCCCACGATCATCCAGTTCTCTCGTAACAACCATCCTGGAGATCATCGCTCGCGCACAAGGCGTCACACACCCCATAAACACGCAAAATAGAACCAGAATAGCTAGCAGAAAAGCCAAGATCTTAAAGAACACCTGAGTCCATGATCCACTAGTGAACCAGGACAGCACATCCCACTGACCAGCAGGTGCATCCGCTGCCTTCGCCTTCTGAAGCTCTCTCAGCTGTGTCAGGGCTGCGGTCACCCTGGCCTGTGGGTCAGAGCTAGTCTCGTCAGGAATGTAAGTGCAACAGGTATTTCTACCTATTATTTCGCACACTCCCCCTTTCGACGCTGTCAACAAATCCAAAATCAACCTGTTCTGCAAAACCATAATTCTGAGGGCAGTTAACTCAGCCGAGATGCCCTCAAACGCCTTAATCGTAGAATTAATGAACACACCAAAACGGTAATCTAACGTCTCCAAGCGCAACATAAGCTTACCTACACCTGCCCATGGAAAAAGAGAAAGTATGACTTTCTCACCTGTTGTCCAATGTTTAAACTCCTGTGGGACATCTGAGCCCCAGATGGAATCATGAGGCTTGAGAACAATTGCTCTCTTCTCACGAACATAATGAGACCCATTGCTGACTGAGGCCATGAATGAGTCATCAGTCACCGCCACAGGTGCGCACAGTCCGGTCCAGTTCGCAGGTAATGACAACAACACAGCGTGACCACACAACCAAGCCAAATCCTCCACAGGAAACGTCCCATTCACTCCAGGAACGCCCACGTGAATGTTCCCAGGGTGGTACACCGCCTGGCAGCTCTTTGTTGGCAGTGAGCCAACCACCACCTGATGTGAGTCTTGGTGATGCACTCGGTGTACACAAACTGGGAACTGTTCACCAGGTGTCCACTCCACAAACTGGCTCAGCACCACCACCGGGTCAGACTGTGTCAGCTCGTACCTTCTAGCCACACACCTCTCTGGTTGTTTGATGAACCCCCTGGAACTGTACTGTAAAAAACAAAAAGACAACTTGCGTTCTAAAGGCTTCACACGCAAGGGCAGGTGGGATGCAGTGACAGGAAGCTTTGTGCATACATAACATTCAGAGCTATGGCGCCCCCTGGCTAAAAACTGAGCATACTTATACCAGCTGTTCATCTGGAAGCTGTGAGACAAGTTGAGAGTCAACTGATCGATATCCTGAATCTGAGACCATGCCCTAAGTCTGGGGACCTCTCTCCTGACCTTTATAGGCTCCTCTGCGCGACACCTCTGCAGACCTGGTATAACACAAAGAGATTCCAGCAATAAAACAATCAGAAGCATGATCAACATCATCACACTTCCAGCCAGTAAAATTCTGTTATGCCCGTCCGCCATGCTGAACTCCTCGTGTCCCTCTCAAGCTGTAACACAAACACTGTTTGAAAACAGCAACCTGTGAGCACTGAAATGTAACACACTCTAAAACAGGAGATGAAATTGACCCACTTCTCAGTTAAAATGAGCTGACCTGAAAAGGTAAACACACAAAAGACACTTTGGTGCAGAAAGTCCAAACACCCAAACACATGCACAGTTTATCAAAATTTTCTTCTTGTAATTTATAATTATTATTATTATTATTTTTTTTATTTTTTTTTATCTTTATTATTCAGGAATCACTGGAACCGCACCTGTAAGAGAATGCAGTTGTATACTGCACGGATCGCTCTCTCATTAAAAGCTTAAACCAGAAATAAGGAATCAGTCAAAAACCCATAATATTTTATGATTTTAACACTGAAATTGAAAAATTTTAACTCCAAACCCATGAAAGTTAGACCTGGAAATTATGTGTTGTTCTGCTGAAATCTAATTTTAGATATAAGTAAGTCTAATTGCTAAAAGTTAAAAATTACAGTGTAGCAGCAAATTTTTGACCTAAACCAACTCTAAGATAAGAAATAGTCATTAATTTAATATTAAAGGTGAAATCCACTATCTAATCCTAAGTGTGTGATCTTAAAATGTGTGTTTTAAGATTTAAAGCATGAAATATTACTGATTTATCCATCCATCCATCCATCCATCTTCTTCCGCTTATCCGGGGTCGGGTCGCGGGGGTAGCAGCCTAAGTAGGGAGGCCCAGACTTCCCTCTCCCCAGCCACTTGGAGCAGCTCCTCCGGGGGAATCCCAAGGCGTTCCCAGGCCAGCCGAGAAACATAGTCCCTCCAGCGCGTCCTGGGTCTTCCTCTGGGTCTCCTCCCGGTGGGACATGCCCGGAACACCTCACCAGGGAGGCGTCCAGGAGGCATCCTAACCAGATGCCCGAGCCACCTCTCAACTGGCTCCTCCCTCTCCTATTACTGATTTAACACTGCAAAATAGAAACACCTGTAAAGTTTAAAACACTGTGTCAGTCTTTTCTGAATCGATTTGACCCTCTGCTTTCTGTTCTCCTCAGAATTTTCGTGGAAAGCTGTTTTTCTTCAGAGGTTACCACCCTTTTTCTTGGGCTGCAGATATGCTGATGATTAATGCCAGGTGGGTTGTGTTCAATACCCCGTTCCCCTGGCGTGCAAACACTGCCCCTAACCCAAAAGTGAATGGTAGACCCCCTCTTTTATGCACCTCTTGATGTGGCCTGCCTTGTTGAGTTTTGATCATGCAAATGGCTATTCTCTCTCTTTCTCTCAGGGCAACAAGGTGGACAGGCCTGGCACCAGGGGGAACTGTTTCCCTATCGTTCTGGTGTCCTTGCAAACACAGGCACAAATATGCTCTCCAAGAAGACAGGTGTTTTCAAGTGACAGGTGTTTTCAGGAAGCTCCACCACTCGAACCAGAACACCATGTGAACAGATGACTTCCACGGCAGAGGAAGTGGAGTGAAACGATGAAAAGATGTGACCCACACCTTCCACGAACCAGACCTCAAGGATGAAGATGCAGGACAGCCCACCGCTCTTTGTGGACCACTCCCTCCAAGTGCAAAGCCGACCCCGTCAGCTGTGCAACTCCGATAAAGCTGGCTCCCTCGATGTGATGAGCTTTGAAACCACTTTTCCGGACCCCTCTCTGGCCGTGGCTCTCCCTCTCTGGCGAGGAGCAAGTGATGTTTGCCTCGACAGCTCAGCTGTGCGCACCTCCCTTTGGCTCAGGCCACTCTTTTCTAGAGGCCCTGAGACGCACCCCAGGTGTCAGTGGACCCTCCGGCCACGTTCAGGCTTCGCACTCTCAGGTGTAACGGATCCAAGAATCTGTAGATGGAAGCTGGACAAACAACTATTAGTCTCTCAAACTACATCATATGCGACATTACAACAACCCTTGTCCCCTATCTACAGGTGCCCTCAGCCCTAACGGCCATTTTATAAAGCCCCAAGTAAATTAATTTTAGTCTGTGCACAGATTGCAGCCAATTTTTCAAAAGTATACTAACATGTTGAGGCCTAAAGTATTTCTAATATTCCCTAGATTTGCATTGCTAAAATGTGTACCATTATCTGATCTAATTTTACAGGAAACCCATGACATGGAATGTAACAATCGATTAAAAATTTTTGGACCGGTTTGTTGTCTTCTCTTTTAATTTTTAATTTTTATTTTTTAGCCCCTTGTCAGCCGGTGAGCGCGGCACACCAACCATAAATTTCTGAACCCTTTCACCGGTTCGAGCATGTCTGTATGACCAATTATTATCTCATGACCCGGTGTCATCACGGTCGAAAATTCCTAGTTCGCGCGACCTCCTCGTCTGTTGAGCCTCACGCAATGAACGCACGGCGCAATGTTCTGATCAGAAAATTTAAATGTGTGTGTGTCACCAGCTGAAATCCCCTTCAGCTGGTGTGCTCCACACATGCGAGTTGCTGCTCCTCAAAATCTTCTTCTTTTCCACCTTCTGGATGGTCCACCCACACTGTCTTCTCTTCCTTGAGGATCCGCCCCTGTTGACAGCAAGCCGCAGAGGCCTCATCCCATCTCATGGCCCTCTCTTCTTCTGGAGTGACCATCACCATCTGACGTCAATTGATGTATCCCGATGCTCTTTTTCTTTCCAAATCAGCTTGACAGTTACATTCTTGATGTTTATTTATTGTCTGTGTGTTGGTTTTGTCAAAGCTGTGAACTCATATCGCACGTCTGCTTCCTGTGTCTCCCTTTGCTGTCCAAGACCCTCTCTTGTCCACTGAACGAGCTTAGTTAGTGCTGCACCCAAAGTTCACACATAGCCCTACCTTCGCCCTCTGCGCTGACTGTGTTCCTCTTTCTGCTTCAAACCTAGCATCACGCCAAAACACTGATCTGCCTGAAGCCCCTTACTAAACCAGCGCTATCACTGCTCCGCTTGTCTGTCCACAAAAACCACTATCCTCACCGACCACCACGTGCTCCTTCTGTATTTTTCATAATTTTCTTATATTTTATCCTGCAAATTTGTTCTCTCCTTGTCATCAACTTGTGCTCTCCTCATCTCTGAAAGCTTGTTCTTACTTAATTGATCTTATCTGCACTGATTAACGATCCAATTTCTGCGGCTTAGCTATATCCTGAATTTTAACGAATCTGTTGTGCACACCAGACTCCCAGAAACGCGTTCCCTCAAGGAGAACTGCCGTTATTTATCTAACCTTTAACACCCAATATGAATAATTGTGGTGACACCAATTTTACCTGTGAAAATATTCACAAACTCCTTTTGCTGTGGCCCTCGGGATGAGAGCCTTGTTATTTTGTTTAAGAGCCCTCTGGAACCGGGAGGAGCAGGCAGACAGAGCTCCAAATCAGTATTAACCTAATAATTATGTGGCCTGCGGTGGCCTGTTCTATGTGTCCTCATTAAACAATGCACTTTACGTTTGGATCCTGAGATTGAGGCCCCCAGTGTGATCCCACCGATTCAAATGGGAGGCCGACGCCTTCACGGGTTGCTGGAATGAGTGACTCCTGACAGCTGTTCCACATGCTCATGCTCTGGTCGTGTGAGCTTGTCCATTGTCCAGCTTAGGTCAGCTTCCGTGCCCCGCCACTTCTTTCTGGTGGCTTTCTCTGCAGGATGCCCCAAGTCCTGACTTCACTTGATTTCACGTTATGTTTGCTGACTTTGACATCTGTTTGTGTCCTGGACTGTTCTTTTGTTCAGGTCGCTGCCTTGAACTCTGGCTGAGGAAGTTCATGGACATTCTGGTGTTTGAATGACAGTTCTTTGCTTTTTCCTTCAACTGTCTTTGTGTTGTGTCCGTTCATGAGTGAGAGGTCTTGCTCTCACTTTACTGGCAGCTGTCGCTCTCAGAGTCAAAATGAACCATGTAGACGTCAACTTTATGCATTCAAATCCAATGGAGCCATCACTGTTTCCCCAATCTCCTGACAAACGAAAAGTTTCGTGCATTTTGGTTGAATCCTCACTCATGGTAAATTACAATTATGTGTTCTGTAAGAAAATATGTCTGTCTGTCTGATGTTCCCTCTCCATGCACTGTGTGCTGTAGGCTGAAAAAGAAATACGCATAATTGTCTAATAATAACGCCAATAATATTACTATATGAAAACTCAAAAGCGAAATCTTCTCGGCATTTGTCTCCATCAAAGCACCTCTCTCAGGATCTGGTCTGCACAACGGGTTTCTTACCTATAATTTAAAATCAAAAGCAAAAAATTTACAAAAAGTTCTTACAACAAATTGAAAATGAATTTAATCTTGACCTAAGACTGTCTCACATCTCACTAAAACTCTCGTGTTCGTCTAATTGATGCTCTTAAACTTCCCAAAGTAAGCTTTTTGCTCTGTGGCTGATTTCTAGATAATGTTTCACCTCACCTGTCTGATAATTTCTCTGGTACTTCCACAACCTCTGAGTGGCCTCCTCTCTCTTGGGCCCGATCCTACCGCCTCCATGTCCTGTCTCCTGTCTTCTCCTCCACTTTCTTGTGCACCTTTCTGTCTCTCCTTCCTGTTTGCTGTCTCTCTCCTGTATCAACTTTCTCTTCCTTTCTTGATCACCTCATCTCCCTCAGTCATCGCCTTCCTGCACCTTTCTTCCAATATGAATCTTTTCATATCATTCCACATTTTTTCTGGCTACTCCTCTGTCAGCCCCAAGTCATCTCTGACAACTTACTGTTTCCTTTCTCTGTTTCTCACTTCCTTTCATTGTCTTCTGACCCAGCATCACCTCACCCTCTCTTCTGACTTTCTCACTTCTCCAGTTTCTGTAACTTGCTTCAACCTCCTGTAGGTGGCGCTGTTTGACTGCTCTTCTTCCTGCCACCTGCTGCTCTAAATTTTCTTTTAAATTGAGCTTTTCTCTGTGTGCCCTAATGCAATTAAGAACAATTCTTCTAGAAGGTCAATCTGTTTCAGCTGTCCATCATAATTATTAATTAACTGTTGATAGTCTGCTACCGTTTTACAATGAGCTATCTTTTGTTTGTCTTGTTTAAATCTGGTTAGGACTAAATTAGCTAAATTTCCTGTTGTTCCATCTGCTTTCCCATCAATTTTTGATGCAGGTGGTGTCGTTTTTCCTTCTCCTTCTGTGCAACTGTTTGTCTCACCAATCATTTTGTACGCTCTGAGATAACAAAGCTAACTGCTTGTACACCTCCACTAATTGCTTCTGTTGTTGTTGACCCTTATTAAGCTTGCTACACTCCCAAAATGATGTACTGATTGTTTGTTTGGTTTCTATATCATCAAGCAATTTTTTCTGCTCTTTCACCTTCGTCCAAACTAATTGTGTCAGGTTGTCTGTTGATTTTTCTGAATTTTCTGCTGCTTTCACAATTTGTATAATTAAAGCATTCAATTGTTTCGACTTCGCTGGATCAGCAGCATGTATTATGCTTATTACCGCCTGAACCCTGGTCAATTGTTCATGGACAGACTCATTTTGACAGTTCGGTTTATCCTTAATGTGCTCCATGACTGGTTTCATACACAACATTCACTCAAAAAGCTTTATTTTCCACAATCGTTCCTCCCACTCACTGAGTTCTCTTGTGTAACACAGTAAAAAAAATCTAAAAAGTCTGAGGTGCTCCTCTGGGTTCAGGCTTTTAATTCTGTGTTAAACAACAGCTCCCTCTGCTGGCCGAGTCATGGCAACACCACACATCAATCTCATAAGGAACACTTTCAACACACACATCTGAGTCCACACAAACATTTATCAGACTATTAAAAATTCCTAATTTGAAACTAATTGAGATCTCTTCCCCCCTAAATTAATGATTCACCTTAAAAATTTAAAGAAATGCGACGCAAAGTATTTTAAAACAAATTAAACATAAGCCCTAAGTGGCATCAATGTGCTTCCGTATTTATGCAACCCTCTTCGGCTGCTCTCTCTTTTTTCTTTTTGGCATCAATGTGCTTCCGTATTTATGCAACCCTCTTCGGCTGCTTACTCTTTTTTTCTTTTTCTACAGACCTCTTTGGGCACCGCCCAGTGCGATTCCACTGTGCTGATCCGCAAGTTCAGCGCAAGGCACACTGGGAGCTGTAGTTTTCACCTCAGCGTGAACTTCCGGCGACCTCAACGTCGCTCAGACTTCGGCTGCGTCCGAACCCAGGAAACAAGCGGCGATTGTTTTTTCTACCCATGCGCGGTCATGGAACAAGTCGAACAACCTCTTCCAGCTACTCAAAGAAACGGACGCTCCGGAAACGCTTTTCTAAACTAGCCAGTGAAACGAGTCTTCGTGACTCCCCCTCCTCATGTGGACGAACGGATCCACCCCACGTGACCCACGACCGGCTGCTTACGGCCTAAGTAGAAAGCGTGTATACCCCAAAAGTAAGTAATTTGAACCTCAACGTTCGATCACCTCGTCGTGAACTTTAATCAGATGTGTGCGCGCGCCACACTCTGTCCTCGGCCGCTCTTGGACGGGGGAGGGGCCGTAACCCCTGCTCCCGAACCGAGTCGAACCGACCCCCCTTGTCTGCTTAAACTGAAAACGTATCTGTGAACCACTTTTAACCAACCAAATTATTTATTTAACTTAACCAAGAGTCCTTATCCGAGAGACTCCCGTGTGCTTTAGTGCAGTAAATTTGGATATTAGGCCAAATTGTTGTTTTGAGTATTTCACGGTTCAACTTACCTCTCTGTTGTTTTTGGGCCCACTGCACTGTCAGTCACGAAGTTCTGCTCGGCTATTCACAGGTCACCTGGGTCAGATCACGTCGGGGTCACCAGAACTGAAGGGATTTCAGTTTGGGTGTTCAAATGAGCCAGGCGTCTCTTGAAGCAAATCAGATTTATTGAAAAAGATACAGGTTAACAGAATAAGCAGACAATCAATTGATCAATATGCATACGATCGGATGATTCGTTGAACAGACCTTCTCGCTCGAAAAGTCCCCCAAGGAATGTCAGTTTGCTGCTCTGGTGCGCGATATCATAAAATGTTTTGAGCTCCTTATTGGTCTGAGGAGCTGCTATCAGTAGTTGCTAAGGCAACTGAGATTTATAGCGTGCCCAAGGTCTCTTCTGGAATGACCTGATTGTGTGTGCCTCTTTGTTTGAGCATAAGTTTTAGAAGAGTTTAGATTCAAACTAGTTTCCTTCGACCTTTATGTTTCACCTGTTGCACCTTTGATGTCATGAAGTGGCACATTCTGTGTCATGAACTAAGTGTATGTGTTTATACTAAAGATGTACCTGTTCTTTCAGCCAAATCCTGTGTCTGCTTTGCCCTTCCTCCCTGTGGGGGGGAAGGGCAGATGTCGGCCTCAGAGTTGCTTCGAGCTGCAGGTCTGCTCAAACTGCACACCGGTAAGATTAAAGTTTGCACAGTGCATTTAAGCATCTAAACATGATTGTATTAAAACCTTTGATTACATGAAACATAGTTATGTATGAATATACCTTTGTGATTACATGAAATATAGTTATGAATGAATATAAGTTTAATCATAATACGTATATAATGGTGCTTTCTTCTTCACTGTGAAATTTTGAATTAACATTTTTCTCCATTAAAATGTTACATTTACTCAGATTAAACTTTTGATCTGTCATCTATCTGATCTTTCCTCTGTTCAGGACTGCAAATATCCAGGGTCGGGATGGAGAGAGTGGGAAGTCGACCGCTGCATGAGGCAAAAAATAAATAAATAAACAAATTGATTACAAAAACTAGTTGTTTATGATTCATTTTATTAACAGTAAGTTAATTCAAAACAACAAAAGGTTAAAGTACCTCCAACATTATGTGTGGATTTTCTGAAACCAGACAAGAAGGAGGTAGTGAGCAGACACAGGTCACGATTTTTTCTATGAAACATGAGAGAAACGCATCATAATTTTTAGAATAACTACATAGCTTACCATTTTCTGCATAACACTAAATTAAACATATCAGTACTCAATTACATACAAAATAACTACTGAAATGTATTTCTTTTTAAATTCAAGGTATACTACTATAATGTCGTAAAAATAAGACATAACAAAGGATTCCAAAAAAGCTAAGTCTGGTCCTCTGGACATTCAAAAAACAAAACAAAACAAAGCAAAAAAAACCTGTAGAAACGTTTCGTCTTTCGTCCGAAAGACTTCCTCAGTCTGAGAAGCTGAGTTCAGCTCAGTCTTATAAATAGCACCCTCCCACAGTGGATCAACCAGTTGGCTGATGACAGCCGAAACCAGCTGCTCACATGATCAAGGAGGACCATCAGCCTGACGATGGATCGTTAACACCCTGATGGTTGTTTGCTATTCACAGAGGGCTGAGTGATACTAGCAATAACAGCATTGTAAGTGGGGGACAGTTGAACCCGGAGGCCTCCACCTCTGTTTAATGATGGACGGTTTCTTTTCACAAAGATGGCCTCCTTTACTCCTCTCTCAAACCATTGTTCCTCTCTATCAAGGATGTGAACATCTTCATCCCTGAAAGAGTGACCGCTGGCCTGGAGATGAGTGTAGACCGCAGAGTCCTGACCTGATGATGTTGATCTTCTGTGCTGGGCCATCCTTTTGGCCAGTGGCTGTTTAGTTTCCCCGATGTAAGACTGATCACAGCCCTCCTGACACTGAACAGCATACACAATATTACTCTGTTTGTGCCGGGGGACTGGATCTTTGGGATGAACCAGTCTTTGCCGTAATGTATTTTGGGGTTTAAAAGCCACTGGGACGTTGTGTTTAGAAAATAAACGTCTCAATGTCTCTGAAACTCCCGCAACATACGGAATGACCACTGGTCTGGGTCTGGGTTCCTTCTTTTCACCTGATGGCTGGCTGGAGTCCTGTTTGGGTTTCTTCTCTGCTTTCAGGAAGGCCCAGTTAGGATATCCACATTTCTCTAGAGCCTGTTTTGTGTGTGATTTCTCCTTCTGTCTGGCTGCTGAGTTAGTGGGGACGCTGTCTGCTCTGTGGTACAGAGTCCTGATGACTCCTAACTTGTGCTCCAGAGGGTGATGGGAGTCAAACTGTAAATACTGGTCTGTGTGTGTGGGTTTGCGGTACACCTCAGTTTGCAAATTTCCTCTATCAGAAACTGAGACCTCACAGTCCAAGAAAGCCAACCTGCCATTTTTTACATCTTCTCGTGTGAACTTGATATATTTATCCACAGAGTTGATGTGATCAGTGAAATGTTGGACTTCCTGAGATTTAATTTTAACCCAGGTGTCGTCAACATACCTGAACCAATGACTTGGTGGTCTCCCTGAAAAGGATGTCAAGGCTCTTTATTTCTACATTTTTTTTGCTTTGTTTTGTTTTATTTTTTGAATGTCCAGAGGACCAGACTTAGCTTTTTTGGATTTTTCTACCTGGATTATTGAGCATGCATCAGGGTATAACAAAGGATTGTTAAAAAGGTTTGTTTTGACTGCTGAATTTGAAATACATGTCACACATTTGGCACTTCACAACTTCTTTTAGAATAGGATACCATTTATGTAAATTACTCTGTAGTTGTGTTAACCCTGTAACACAGGCGTACACACCCACCTCCTCACATCTGTTGTGGTTGTGTTTTGCTGTGTACTCACCTTGCAGATGCTGAGTGGTTGTGCTGAAGTTCCTGGGTTACCACCTGCCACTAATCTGGTTGATGAGTCCAGCTGCTATTTAGGCCTTGGGGGAGGCTCCGGTCTTCGCTGAATTATTTAGTCACTTGGGGTAAAGTGAGACAGTCATCTTAGCATCTTTCCTGGTGAAATCTAGTTTGTTCAATTCTGTGTCTATTTGTGGTTTCAAGGCAAACCTGAACTCACCGAAGAGGCTCGGACTGGAAGGACCTTCTCCATATTGGATTCCTCTAAACCGACCCAATCCTCCAGCCTGACACTCCACCATCTGCAACACCTCTAGGATTAATGGGATTCAAGGAGACACTCAACTCTTCAAAGGATTTGTTGGATTAAAGGAGACACTTACCAAGTGGACATCTTCCTCCTCTGAGTCTGCCTCCTCAACATCCTCCTGTAAGAAAGAGAACCATTAATTCATTATTATCAACAAGACTCATCGGCTGCACCTCTAAACTTCTCCTCTTCCTCCCCTCCAGGAACCCAGAACCTATTTATCCTGACACTGTAAATAAAATCACTTCACTGATACTCCGTGTTGTCATCCTTCCCAGTCTTGTCTGAATTTGAGTACTATTTCACTGGTTAGTCACAACAGAATAATTCAGCCACAACATGAGTACTCACGACAAGACCGGGAGGGATCAATTAAGTGAAGTTCTTGCTGCACAAGAACACCGACTAACTGCTACTGAAAACATGTGTCAACAGATTCTGAGCCAACAACAAGAACTCTCTAAAAACCTGGCCCAACTGGGTGGAATGGTCCACAAGCTGGGACCGGCATCTTCACCGTCCAACTCAGGAACTAGCAACGTTAACAGCGCCCCACAAACCTCTGGACAACCTACCCAAAATCCTGCTCGTGAGCCCGAGATGAAACCCAGTCAATTCTTTTCCGGCAAATCTGAACAGTTTGGTGGCTTCATGCTACAATGTAATTTAGCTTTCAACAGAGCTCCACAAACCTTCTCCTCCGATTCTTACCGCATCTCCTACATTGTGTCCGCTCTTCAAGGAGAAGCGTTACGATGGGCACATGCTTATTTTGGGTCCCTTTCAGTAAATGACTGTACATTTTCCGCCTTTTTTAATGATTTTCAGAGGGTTTTCGAGCGTCCCCTGCATCAAGAGACTGCCTCCAAGAGACTAATGGCGTTACGCCAGGGGAAACAATCTGCGGCGGACTTCGCTCTCCACTTCCGGATTGCTGCCCGAGAGGCCGGATGGGAGGACCTCGCTCTACGAGGTGTGTTTGTTAATGCCCTCAACGACTCCATTAAAAATCAGTTGGCACTTGTAAACGAACCTGACAATTTGAATGATTTGATCGATCTATCTATCCGCATCGATGATCGGCTCAGGGAATGTCGGGGTGTTTTGAACTACAACTCCCAGAGTTCCTCCGGTTTCGGGGTTTCACTTCCGGATCCGGTAAACCGCAGCCGGGCCGGCAATTCGAACGATGACGCTGACTCATCAGAACCTATGATTGTGGGGCGTGCCCGCCTCACTCCTGAAGAGAGACAGCGTCGTTTTGCAGCAAAGGAATGCCTGTATTGTGGAAAGACTGGTCACTTTGTTGCTACTTGCTCACTTCGTTTAAAAGGTCGGTCCCATCAGTAAAACAGGAGATTCTGGTGGGCGCCTCTAACATTTCTCCTGAGAATCGCCTCACTCTAAAGGCGTCTGTTTGTCACAATTTGTTAAATCTCCCTGTACAGGCCTTGATTGATTCCGGAGCTGAGCAGAATCTCATCAGTGACTGCTTGGTGGAACAACTTTCTATTCCTATGGACAGATTACACCAGACTCTCTCCATGACGGCACTCACCGACCAGACAATTTCCACAATCTCCTATCAGATCACTTCTTATCAGGAATTATTATATGTTTCAGTGTTTCAATTATTAGATGTTTACTGTTGCACCGAGGGACTGAGAGAAACGCAATTTCGGTCCTGTGTATGTCCTGTACAGTACATATTGCAGATCTGACAATAAAGTTGACTTTGACTTTGACTTTGACTTTGAATTGGGTGAGTTTTTTGTTTTTCATTCTGAGTCCCCTCAACTTATTTTAGGCTTTCCCTGGCTCTGTAAACACAACCCTCAGATTGATTGGGCTAAAAAGAAAATAAACTCCTGGAGTCATTATTGTTCTTCCAACTGCCTTAGGTCAGCAGTTTCCGCTTCTCCTCCACCTTGTTACATAGAAGAGGAGATTGATTTGTCCTTAATTCCATCACATTATCATGACCTGGCTCCGGTGTTTAGCAAATCCAGGGCTCAATCTCTTCCTCCCCACAGACCATATGACTGCTCCATAGATTTGCTTCCTGGTGCTCCCTTGCCCTCGTGTCGTCTATATAATTTGTCTGGTCCTGAGAAGCAAACTATGAGAGAGTATATTGACACTTCCTTGTCCTCTGGTATAATCCGTGCTTCAACCTCTCCAGTGGGTGCAGGGTTCTTTTTTGTCGCTAAAAAGGATAAGACTTTGAGGCCTTGTATCGATTACAGGGACCTGAACCAAATCACGGTCAAGAATAAATACCCTCTTCCTCTTATTGAGTCTATTTATGGGCATCTTCAAGAAGCTGTTGTGTTCACAAAACTGGACCTTAGAAACGCGTATCATCTGGTCCGTATTAAGGAGGGGGACGAGTGGAAGACGGCCTTCAGGACTCCTTTTGGACATTTTGAGTACCTCGTGATGCCTTTTGGACTGACAAACGCTCCTGCCGTCTTCCAGGCGTTGGTTAATGACGTACTGAGAGATTTCTTGAATCAGTTTGTATTTGTCTACCTTGATGACATTTTGATCTATTCGAAGGATCCAGTACAACACCCTCACCACGTCCGGGCTGTCCTTCAGCGCCTGCTTGAGAACCGACTTTTCGTCAAGGCAGAGAAGTGTGAGTTCAGCGTGCCCTCTGTGGCCTTCTTGGGCTTTGTTTTCAGGAGTGGTCAGGTCTGGACGGATTCGGAGAAGATCAAGGCTGTGGTGGAATGGCCCCGTCCTCAGACTCGCAAACAACTTCAACGCTTCCTGGGCTTTGCAAATTTTTACCGCCGTTTCATCAGGAATTTCAGTCAGGTTGCAAGTCCTTTGACTAAACTCACCTCCTCTCTCCGTGTTTTTTCTTGGAACAGGGAAGCTGAAGGAGTCTTCCTGAAACTCAAAACTTTGTTTTCCTCTGCGCCTGTTTTTTTTTCAACACTTTATTTATAAGATTTAAGTACATTTATATATAAAAAATTAAAATAAAAAGACAAAACAAAAACAATTACAACAAAAAAGGGGACAAAAGACAACAACTGATATATAAAGTAAATATAACATAACCAACAAATACATAAATAATGAAATGATTGGGCAAAATTCACAGTTACAGTATATTACTCAACTGTCCATTTTATCAAGAAGACACTGAAGTAATGTGGTTGTATAAAAGGAGCATTATTGGTCTTTTATATATTCAAACACTGGATTCCATATTCTTGAAAACTTAAGAATGTTACCAGAAAGTTCATATCTCAGTCTTTCCACATGCAGAATACTTATGAGTTCATTCTCAAATTTAGGGGCTAAATCAGACTTCCACAGTTTCAGAATACACCTTTTCGCAATCATTGTACAAAAAGTTAGAGCAATACGCATGTTACAATCTAGGTTTTTCAAGGTGTTGGAGTACCCCAGCAGAGCAGTTTCAGGATCAGGTGTGACAGTGATGTTAAAGACAGATGAAAACCATTGAAAGATAAGAGACCAAAAATTATGTAAATTTGGACAAAACCACCAAAGATGGGCTAGAGTACCTTCTGTTGCTTGACATCTGTTACAAAGTGAAGAAAGGTTAGGAAAAAATTTATTTAATTTTGTTTTAGAATAATGTAATCTATGAACTACCTTAAACTGAATCAGTTGAAGCCTGGCATTAATTGAACAAGACGTGATGTTCTTTAATATTTCATCCCATGTTTCATCCTCGATCTCAATAGCAAGCTCACCTTCCCAGGCTTTTTTAATTTTACTCGTGGAAGAATCCAAAGTGCTTGAGAAAAAGCGAACCAACTCAGAGATCAAATGCTTTGCTTCAGGAGGGCCTAGGAGAGATTTTAACAATACATTTTTCTCAGATGGTAATTTATATGACTTTGTAACTTGTTGGATATAATGTCTCAGTTGTAAATACCTAAAAAATTGAGATTTTGCAATAGAAAATTTGGATTGCAATTGTTCAAAGGAGCCTAAATGTCCATCAACATAAAGATCCTCTAAACAGACAATACCCATACAACTCCACTCTCTAAAGGCAGTATCTGTAAGAGATGGCAAAAAGTCATGATTCTGCCAAACTGGAGCATAAATTGTAATGTGCGGGAGTGCACAATGTTTTCTAATTTGATTCCAGATCTTCTGGGTGTTTAACAAAGTAAAATGATCCTTCCTAAAGACCGCAGAAGGCCTTGGGGACGAAAAGAGGATTGCAGGAAGAGAAGTCTTGTGGGTTAGGCTTTTTTCAATGGTTAGCCAAGGAGGTGAGGTAAACCTCTCCCCCTTCTCAAAGCCATATTGCCAGTACACCATAACTCTGACATTGGCGGCCCAATAATAGTGCAAAAAACATGGCAAACCCAAACCCCCACAGTCTCTAGATTTTTGGAGATGACTTTTAGCGATCCTGTGTGTTTTGTACCCCCAGACAAATGGTATGATAATAGAATCTAAAAGTTTAAAAAAAGACTTAGGTAAGAAGAGAGGAATGTTCTGGAATAAATACAAAAATTGCGGCAGTGAGACCATCTTGATAGCATTTACACGTCCAATCAAGGATAAAGGTAAAGTTCTCCATTTTTCTATATTCTCCTTGAGTTTGGTCAACTTCTCTGTAAAATTTAGTTTGAAAAGGTCATTTGGTTTTTTTGAAATTTTGATACCCAAATATTTCACATATTCAGAATTTAATTTAAAAGGCGTAACTGTCAGAAATAATGGATCCAATTCATTAGCTATTGATATAAGCTCACTTTTCTGCCAGTTAATTGTATAACCAGATACCTTCCCAAATGAATTAACAAGCTGCAGTAAATGTGGAATTGACTGTTCAGGGTCAGATATAAAAAGGGCCACATCATCCGCATATAAAGAAATTTTATGATCAATTCCACCTAATGTTATAGGTTTAATAAGGACATGGTTCCTTATACTAATTGCCAAAGGTTCGATAGATAAAGCAAAAAGGAGCGGTGAGAGGGGGCACCCCTGCCGCGTACCTCTTTTCAAAGGGAAGGAGGGGGACCTATCTAAGTTAGTAACTACTGAAGCTGTAGGCCGAGAGTACAGTATACGCACCCAAGAGATAAAAGATGAACCCAGACCAAATCTCTCCAGAACCTTCAAAAGATACGGCCATTCAACCTGGTCAAAAGCCTTCTCTGCATCTAGGCACAGGATGGCTTGCTTAGAGGATTTATCAAAAGAATGATACATAATATCCACCACACGTCTAACATTAAAGAAAGAATATCGATTTGGGATAAAACCAGTCTGATCAGTATGAATAATGGTTTCTATACATTTAATTAACCTATTTGCAAGTATTTTAGTGAGTATCTTAAAATCTAGATTAAGCATAGAAATTGGACGATATGATGAAGGCTCTGTTTCATCCCTATCCGGCTTCAACAGTAATGAGATATTGGCGTCATATAGGGTTGGAGGGAGACCTTTCGATTTTATTGAGTGTAAAAACATTCTATGTAGAATTGGAACGATTTGATTAGCAAAGTTCTTGTAAAATTCAATGCCAATTCCATCTGGTCCAGGACTTTTCCCACTTTGCATTGATCTGATTGCATTAAATATTTCTGCTGTTGATATTTCTGCGTTAAGGGCTTCACGAGAGGCTTCATCCAGCTTCGGTATGTTTACATTTTTTAACCAGTTGTCCACATCACCTGTGGACATAGAACTGTAAAGCTCCTCGTAATATTCTTTAAATCGAACATTTATCAGCTTTGGGTCAGTTAGGAGTACTCCTGAGTGAGATTTTATTTTATGAATAGCTCTACTGGCCTGTTGCCCCCTAAGCTGCCGAGCTAGAAGTGTATGGGGTTTGTCCCCAAGTTCAAAATACTGCCTCCTGAGTCGTAAGATCTGGTCACAAACCTGGCGTGATAAAATTTTATTATATTCATATTTAAGGTTGAGAATATTTTGTAGTGTTTGAGAGTTACCTGTGCTTCTATACAATGATTCTAGTTGTGAGATCTCAAAATCAATTTCTTCTAAACGAGTTTTGCTTGATTTTTTCAGAGCCGCCTCATATGCAATAATATGGCCTCTCATAACAGCCTTGAATGCTTCCCACAGGACTGAATCTGTGACATCTGAGGTGTCATTAATCTCAAGATATTCTGTAATTTTTTCCGACATATGCTTACAAAAATTTTCGTCTGCCAGCAGAGAAGGGTGGAAATGCCAT